>JAWPHD010016530.1:0-49353 GCA_037043455.1 Cyrtodaria siliqua
TTTCAAGTCAGCGACGTTAACCACTCGGCCACGGACTCCCCGTTTCTCTCTTGGACTATCAAGAAATGTTCATATGATGTTTAAGAGTTAAATTTGTTAATTGATAATACTACAAAAAGGATGGCCATTCATCTTTAAGGCTGAACGAATTATCAAAATCGGAAAATAAATAAAGATATGATCATTTGAAGGTTCGTTTGAAATGGACATGGAAGCCGTCATTTTGAGAACTATGAAATCACAGTTCTAAATTACAGTTGGTTTAGTTTCAGGAATGGCAGCCATCTTGGATGACAGGCAGCACTGATTTCAGGTTATACGTTGACATCACAGTGACCACCATAAGGTATGTCGTTTATTTCACTTTTACACACCATTGCACTTAACAACTGAGCATACAATGTACTAGGTTCGGAATTTGAGTCACAAGGAACAAAAGTCACATGACTTGAACAACTAATCAGACTCTGGTAGTCACAGAAGTATCAACAATCACAAATTAACCAGTTTCAATGTTTACATATTGAGTTAAAGTATGCATATTTGATCGCTAAATTACCACATTTGTTAGTGATATTATATACAGGAATATACAGAAACCATTTGGGCACTATATCGGATTTCAAGGCTATAGATCGAATTTTGAACTGGTTACATCGGAGCATGTGTGCGTTAGTTGAAACCGGTGTTACGATAGAAATATTTTTTGTGACAGTCCTGTTTTCAATTTAAGTTTTCTACAGTACCAAACACATTAATAATAGACAATAGACAGTAGCCAATATTTTATTCCGAGTAATTTAGGCATCTGGCCCACAATACAAATAACATATTTCATATTATACAACTATACAGCAATGTGACAAAAGTAGATAAAGAGACAAACAAATATAGTAACAAACATTGAAATATATAGTACAGTGGAATGAAAATGACTATTTCTGAATATAATATTAACAGTCGCGGTGTTGCAATAAGCAGAACAAAAAGTACAACTACTGACACATATACCAAATCGAGTTTCTATTCATGTACCAATGTTGTGAGCTTGGAAAAAAAGTTTTCTCTTATTAAACATTGCATACACATATTTCGAAAGTTGACGTAAATTATAAGGATCTGTTGTACTCATTAAATTGTAGAAAACATAAATACTATTAAAGTTACCACCTATGACTTCGCAAAGGTATTGATTGCGTAAGTTCGTATAATACGAACAATTCACAACAACATGCATTTCATCTTCTATTTCGTGAGAGTTACATAACGTACATATTCTATGTTCATATGCGATATTATTGTGTCTGCCCGTTTCAACAAAAAGAGAATGTGCTGAACATCAAAGTTTAGACAGTGCAATTTTAAATTTCAATGGTATGTTTAATGTTAGATACCTTTCAATATACAAATGTGTTTTAAAATGTTGATAGTGAATAGCTTTGCTTGACTGGTTTAAGTCGCCACGCCAATTTTTAATTATTCAATCTATTAAACGCTGCTTAAAAATAGAAATAAATAATTGCTCATCATCTACATCTTCTGAAATCCACACAAAATCAAAACCATAGTTGAATAGTAAGGATTTAACACGTGTTGCCCAGTTTACTCTTCCAACCTCATCAAGATTTCTAAGCATAATATAACACTGTTTTGGATACCTTGTATTGTTCATTCGGATAAGATGTAGCCAATATTTTATACATTTGCAAAAATAAGTAATAAATAGAGGAAATCTGACGCATTCGCCACGTGCAAAAGCGTGAAATGTATTTTTGTACAATTTTAAATATCTACAACAAAATTGGTTTTGAGCATTTTCAATTAGTGGGGAGTATTCATATCCCCATAGTTCAGATCCATATGTTAAGATTGGCACAACCATAATATCAAATAATTTAAAAAGTTCATAATGATAAAAAAAAAAGACATTTCTTTCAAGTTTGTATAGTGATATAATCGATTTTTTTACTTTGAATTGCAAGCATATATTTTGCTTTATTCCATATTAGTTTCGGGGTGATGTATAAACCCATATACTTATAAAACGAGTTTCTATTTTGCTTCCATTATAAACCCAGTTTTTGTTTCCTCTAAGATAGCCCCCGTTTCTAAAGACTATAATTTGTCCTTTCTTTAGATTAATTTGCATACCAGTTCTAATGCAAAAGTTGGAAATAACATTTATCTGAGATTGGAGGAGTATTACGGTATCACTCCAGTTTTCCATGTCATCGGCGTATAAAACTGCAAATATATCATCAACTTCTTCTGAAATATGTATACCGTTTGTGCACGTAAGCTTTAATTCATCAATCAAGTCATTAATAAAGAGATTGAACAGAATCGTGCTTAATTTACATCCTTGCCGACACCCAATATTACATTGAAATACGTCAGTATAACTTTCACAACCAGTGCGAATGCATGATGAAAGATTATTATACATGGCAAACGTGTCAGATATTTACCACCCACTCCTTTCCTTATAAGGCTGTTTAACATCTCTGTATGATTAATAGTATCGAAATATTTACAAAAATCAAAAAACAGGCAATACAATCTCCCACCTTTTTCACTAATATACTTTTGAACCACTGGCATTAACGTAAACAGATTATCTATAGTGGGATAACCTTTTCTAAAGCCTGATTGGGCCTCATCAATCTTATTATGACTTTCTGCACAGGTTGATAATCTATTGAACATCATTCCAGTTAAAATAGTGTTAAGTGTGTCTATAAGAGAAATACCGCGGAAGTTGTTAGCGTCATGTAATGAACCGGATTTAAATGCTTTGACCCCAAACTATTTGAAAGACACCCGTATCTAATATTCTATTATACAAAGGTAGATGTCTGAAACAGTGCATTTTACCATCTCTGCTAGTATTCCACTTAAGGACCTGTAGATTTACCAAGGTTCAAATCTTTAACACTTTTTTTGTAGTTCTAAAAGTGAAAATGGGTCATTAAAAATGTCGTCGATAACATGATTTTGTTGTAGAGGTTTTCAAAATCTATAGTGTTACCCAAGTCTTCATTATACAATAATTGTTTAAAATGTTCATACCACACAGCTTTAGAGACATGTTTAGTGGATGTATTATTGCGTTTGAAATTGAAAATAAGTTTTTTTTACCGTTTTCCAAAATAAATTTGTGTTATTCCGCGATTCTATTAATTCTTGTTTAAATTTTTCCTGCAATTCATTTTGTTTTTGTTTACAATACTGCTTAAATCTATTTTTGCTATGTTTATAATGTTGTAGGTTTTCCCTCGTACTAATCATTCGGAAATGTCTTAAATGTCTCAGTTTTTCTTTCTTCATCTTTTCACATTCATCATCCCACCAATCCGGTTGTACGTGTTTGTCATTTAATTTGAAAGATTTAACTTTCATATTATTTGCTGCAGTATGAAACATATCAACAATTTTATGAACAGCTAGATTAATATCAGTTAATACATCATTTAAAATGATTTCTTTCATAGTCATAATGGAGGATTTAATATTTTTTATGAATCCGTCCCTTTTGTTTTCGTCCCATTTATAGCGTTTAAAAGAGTTTTGATTTTCTGAACCGTGATTTTCATCATTTGCTTGCTTATCATTTACTCGTGGTGATTGAAATGAGAACTTGCATATAAGTGAAACATGATCAGACTCAGATCGTTCACCTATTTCAAAATGTGTGACAAATGGGAAAAATCTAGATGAAACAATAAAATAATCTACTAAACGGAGGCCATCATTTGCTGTAGATGTAAAATGTCCAACTTTGTCATTAAATATGCTACTATTTAGAATATGAATACAATACATTTTGCACATTTCTATAAGTGCATAACCAAACGTGTTGCAAGTTTGATCCTTAGAGTTTCTATACATATTGAAGTTATCATTATCGTAAACAACATTATTATCATTAAAAACAAAATCAACATCAACATCATCATCTTCCATAATATCTTGCATTGAACCACATCTAGAGTTAAAGTCTCCAGCTAAAACAAGTTCGTCTTCGGGAAGTTCTGAAACAACTTCTAATAACTGTTCTTCAAATATTTCCACACCATTTGATTCATCATTTGCGTCATAAATACTTGAGCCTTCTGGAGAAACATATAGAAAACACATCAACATACTTTTATTTGTCTTGTTACCATTAAGCTTGTCATCATTAAACCTTAGAAAAATGCACTTTTCTAAATGATTAAAAACTCTCGTAATTAATCCACCCTCTATTAAGTGAGACTTTACAAAAACACAAACACCGTAAGAGTGGCGACCTTTACTGGATCTTTTCTTTCTAATATTATTATAACATTGGTATCCATCTACAATGTCATTAAACTCATCCTCGTGTTTTGACCAAGTTTCATTAAGTGCACCAATATCAAATTGTTTCAAATAACTTAAAAAATCATTGTTACTAGTATATTTTAATAACCCTTGAATGTTCCAAGATAGAATGTTGCTATCTATGTTGTTGTCTACAGTATTTGTATTAAGACCTTGACCAGTGTCCTATTTAATCAAGATTATAATGTCGTTGCTTTCTGAGTCGTACACATATAACTCGCCATTAATAATATCTGCCATATGATAGTCTGACATTTAATGACTTTAGCGTACTGTTTTTAATTTCACGCTGGACACCGCTACTTTTATATATGTAATGTGCCAACCAATTTTAAATTGATCGACCTATTTGCTACTCGAATATTGCTTGATATTATCCGTGATTGTTCGGCGAATATCAGGGTGAAATGGGCCATGAATTTGTGAATTGTCAGATGTCTTTTGTACCCCAACAGAAAATGAGTCAAAGGACTGGTATGGATTGAAAGAAGAGACATTTCTTATATAACAGAACCTAATCTAAGGACATAATATTTTTGTTACAATGTGGGATAACCATATCTTTTTCAAAAGTGGCCACACAAATGCAGCGTTTTCATCTTACAACTGATGGAATGCCAACAAGTATTTATATCCAAAACAAGAGTTCTTATGAAGACGCTCTACTTCAATCAAATGGACAATATTTTTTTTTAGAGATGTTTGAACTTCCCCCACTTTTAGTCTTTTTCCCCCATTCTAAAGCACGTCATCTATGACAACTGGGGAATGAGAAGAGAGAAAAACACAAATCTGAGAGATCAACTCAAAGAACATCCTAGCCAAGTTTCATTTCTCCGTTTCAGAGAGAGAGTTTCTTCAATAGCTCAGTAGATATATGGCTTTGTGTTTCGAGCTGCAGACCATTGCACCTCGTGGGTTTGCTCCCCGGTAGAAGCATGTCGGATGGGAAACTTCATCCTTCATCTCATCACCCTCTCAGGTCAGTCTCAATATGACCTTACATGTGGTAACACACATCCTGCATCTCATCACCCTCCCAGGTCAGTCTCAATATGACCTTACATGTGGTAACACACATCCTTCATCTCATCACCCTCCCAGGTCAGTCTCAATATGACCTTACATGTGGTAACACGCATCCTTCATCTCATCACCCTCCCAGGTCAGTCTCAATATGACCTTACATGTGGTAACACACATCCTTCATCTCATCACCCTCCCATGTCAGTCTCAATATGACCTTACATGTGGTAACACACATCCTTCATCTCATCACACTCCCAGGTCAGTCTCAATATGACCTTACATGTGGTACCACACATCCTTCATCTCATCACCCTCTCAGGTCAGTCTCAATATGACCTTACATGTGGTACCACACATCCTTCATCTCATCACACTCTCAGGTCAGTCTCAATATGACCTTACATGTGGTAACACACATCCTTCATCTCATCACCCTCCCATGTCAGTCTCAATATGACCTTACATGTGGTAACACACATCCTTCATCTCATCACCCTCCCATGTCAGTCTCAATATGACCTTACATGTGGTAACACACATCCTTCATCTCATCACCCTCCCATGTCAGTCTCAATATGACCTTACATGTGGTAACACACATCCTTCATCTCATCACACTCCCAGGTCAGTCTCAATATGACCTTACATGTGGTACCACACATCCTTCATCTCATCACCCTCTCAGGTCAGTCTCAATATGACCTTACATGTGGTACCACACATCCTTCATCTCATCACACTCTCAGGTCAGTCTCAATATGACCTTACATGTGGTAACACACATCCTTCATCTCATCACCCTCCCATGTCAGTCTCAATATGACCTTACATGTGGTACCACACATCCTTCATCTCATCACCCTCCCAGGTCAGTCTCAATATGACCTTACATGTGGTAACACACATCCTTCATCTCATCACCCTCCCAGGTCAGTCTCAATATGACCTTACATGTGGTAACACACATCCTTCATCTCATCACACTCCCAGGTCAGTCTCAATATGACCTTACATGTGGTACCACACATCCTTCATCTCATCACCCTCCCAGGTCAGTCTCAATATGACCTTACATGTGGTAACACACATCCTTCATCTCACCACCCTCCCAGGTCAGTCTCAATATGACCTTACATGTGGTAACACACATCCTTCATCTCATCACCCTCCCAGGTCAGTCTCAATATGACCTTACATGTGGTAACACACATCCTTCATCTCATCACCCTCCCAGGTCAGTCTCAATATGACCTTACATGTGGTACCACACATCCTTCATCTCATCACCCTCCCAGGTCAGTCTCAATATGACCTTACATGTGGTAACACACATCCTTCATCTCATCACCCTCCCAGGTCAGTCTCAATATGACCTTACATGTGGTAACACACATCCTTCATCTCATCACCATCTCAGGTCAGTCTCAATATGACCTTACATGTGGTACCACGCATCCTTCATCTCATCACCCTCTCAGGTCAGTCTCAATATGACCTTACATGTGGTAACACACATCCTTCATCCCATCACCCTCCCAGGTCAGTCTCAATATGACCTTACATGTGGTAACACACATCCTTCATCTCATCACCCTCCCAGGTCAGTCTCAATATGACCTTACATGTGGTAACACACATCCTTCATCTCATCACCCTCCCAGGTCAGTCTCAATATGACCTTACATGTGGTAACACACATCCTTCATCTCATCACCCTCTCAGGTCAGTCTCAATATGACCTTACATGTGGTAACACACATCCTTCATCTCATCACCCTCTCAGGTCAGTCTCAATATGACCTTACATGTGGTAACATTCATTTCAGCTTAGTTTCAGAAAATAACGTTTCCTTTTACTACATAATTCTTAGTGAAAATTCTCAAATATCATGGGGGCCATCTTGAAAGTTTGAATACGAAGAAATGCAGAAACTTTAAAGAGATCAACCCAATGTACATGTATATGACATTTTGTTCAAATTGAATAAGCCATTTCTGTTGAATGCCTGCCCGCCACCTTTCAAAAACAAATATCTGAAAGGGCTTAAGGAACATTCTGGTTGTTATGTACGGATCAGGAAAGCAGTATCAGAGAAATAGTTGCATTTTTGAATACAACTCTACATGACATTCACATTGCTGTGGTAGCCATCTTGAAATTAAACCATGACGAAAAACACGAAATTGATAAAGGTTAATTAACCATAGGAACATGCATATGAAATTCAACTAGAACTGAATAAATTGTTTCAGAGGAAATGTTGTTTAAAATGTACAGAATACTGTCTATTTTTAGGAATGGCAGCCATTTTGAACCACAGGCAGTACTGACTTAAGTTTATAAGACATCACAGAAATCTAGATATTCTGCCATTATTGGGAAGACGAATGCACTTGAAAATGAAACTGCAAATGTGTAAAAAAGAAGATTTTTTCCCAAAAAGTCAACTATACAACACTCTAAGGTATGTTGGTATGTCTTTTATCTAAGTTTGATTTTACACATCGTTGAATAATTCTGAAGACTCTGAAGACATATCGTCCCATCAACGCAATAACTCCGTAAGAGACATATTTTCAGAAAACTACTTTTTTGCATAAATGGGTCTCTCATATTGAGACACATGTTCTATCAAAAGATTAGAGTTGATTTGGCACTTTTCGGGATTTTATTTCATTAGATGCACAACCCACTATCTGCAGTCATGAAAAAGTGCACTGCAACAACTCAATAAGTGCACTTACGGAGTTGTTGCATTGAATGTTTCAATGCAAAAACTCTGTAAGTGCACTAACAACAACTCTGCGAGTGCACTTACAGAGTTATTTCATTCAATTAATCTGAGTATCATCACTTATGACAAGACTGTGATGTCACTAAATTAATATGATGTCATAATATTTTAAATTTATTATTTAGCTTATAAAATATATATTATTCATACAAAAAAGGAAACATTTTACAGTCTTCCACCAAAATAAAACTTAATATCACTGATCCACACAGGCTGATATTGAACTCTAAAACCATAGATTAAAAAGAAAAAATACTAAATTTTATTGTGATTATTAAGATTATTAAGATTAAGACCTTAGTTATATTTGAGCAATTTACATCTTTACAATGGAACTGTTAATTAGAAATTGACAAAAATAGTCATTTTGTTTTTATCAATATAAATATGATTGCCCATGTTTTATCTTTCCTAATAAAATACTTGTTAGATATTAGTTTTATCCTCATTGAATAATAGAATATAATTCCTCATTTGATGTAATTATATCCTAATAGAATTAATTACCTGTTTTATTATGTCAATGCTATCCAGAATATTACATTGCTGTGAGGGTGAATATTACCTGAGAAAAATAATGTCAACCATATCAGGTGGAGCCGAGGTACCGGTAGAAAGTTGAACATTTTCACTCACCCTCACAGGAATGTAATAATTATTTTATTACACTGAAAAATACATGAAAAAATAATTGGTTCTGCTGAATACTAAAATATAAACATCATTTTGAAATAAATCATTAGAAATTTTTTTTGTACACTTTAATTAATCAACAGTAAAAGCAAAGATATATAATTTTATATGTGTGCATTGAGTTTTTCTAAACGGGCGCTCATCATTTGTGTGCATGTAACAGTGTATTTAGCGGGCAATAGTGAAAGTGTTTCATGGTCCGTCTATGGAAACTCAGCATGTTCAACATCGTGCTTAAGACTTGTTGATTCATTTACAAGTGTGTATATAATGGGGTAGCGGGTAATAGGGGGAAATATTTCAGAGTCCTTTTATGGGAATTTAACAATGTTACTTGAGGTAGGTATGACAACAGAAAATAAGTACCAGTATGTTTTAATATCTACTTCATAGAAAAGAATTACCTGTATGCTATCCAATCTCGTAGAAAAGAAATTTGCATCTGTTTATTGTGTCTGTGTAATTTAATTAATCCTGTTACAAACAAACTATAATTTAAATTGGTTTAGTGACATCAAACTTTGTACAGGCGATGGTGAGGACTATGCTTGATTGTGAAAATCTACTTAAGAAATGAGGTCAAATTATTTATTATTGATAAACCAATTACTCAGACATTAAGACAAGCCATAGTAGTATTTATTTTGACCTGCAACAAGTGTTGTGTCTACCCCATGATGCTATGCATCAAGTTGATACTCCGCGCCCAAGTTTAGCAATTTTAACTTAATCATTTACTCTATGGGGTCAGGTGACGGCTTTTTATAAATTTGGAATGAAATAATTGCAAAAAAGGAATCCTGTGAGGTGTTTAATATGCTTTTGGAAGCGGCTGCTATCGGAATAAAAATTGTTACACTTTAATATTATAGCTGTTTTGTGGAGCGCTTTGGTCTAGTGGTAGAGCGTTGAACCCTTGATCGAAAAGTCGTCGGTTCGATTCCTGCCATAACCGTATGTGTTGTGTCCCTAAGCAAGACACTTTATCTGCATTTGCTAAATACTGGTTCTACCCAGGAAGACATCAAGAGTGTTTCAAATAAGTTCATAGAGCTTTTTTTACAATGTAAAATAATTAAGTTTAAACTAACTGTTCAGTGACCATGCTGTGGTATGCCATAAACACTTTCTGTGTATAACAGTCATATGTTTTTGAAGAGGCCACACTCAAAACAAAAGTTATTATTCTGTTCATTCTACCATTGAATGTGCAACCAAAAATACAAACTGCTCAGTGGACTTTGTCATACAAGCTTCTTGAATTATGTATGTTAGTGAGGAAAAGTCAGTTCTTATGGATGGCGGGATGTGTACAGTACTGGTTCTACCCAGTAAAAGTGGGTGGTCTGCCTCCACCACCAAATATAACCTTACGTGTGCTGAAAATGATGTAAAACACCATACAAACAAGCAAATCTTGTAATAAAACCTATAATGTTACTCAGTTGACAATGAACTGACTTCAGTGATTTAAGATTACTTAGAGACTGTCACTGATGGCTTGAACATTTGAACATGAAATGGACATCCCGTAGAAACTTGGACAATTGATCCAACTGACATGATGACCATCAAGTAAGACCATGATGGTATTCCCTAACAGTAATTATGATGCCATGTGTAAGTAAACATTCAAAGCTACCAGAACCTATAAATAAAGGAGTGCCATTCTAATACTGAATTTATTAAACAAAATGGATAAAATTGCATCCAATAAGTTTAGTAAATTCAGTATTAAATAGGCATGAAAGTGAGATTCTATTTACCACATACTCCAAAAATGCCACATGAAATACACATGTATAAATGTAGCTGCTTTAGTCTTCTCTGTAACACTCTGAACAGTCAGAACTGCTTCACTGATTTCCGAATTACCAGTTTCGGAAATCTATTAAAAACTGACCTGAACAGAAAAGGCCAAAATGTGATGATTTGACCTTATTTATTTTTCATGTTTATTACACTCAACTGTATTATGATATTTTTGTCATGGTTTTATTATACTCTCACATCGCAAGTTATGTGATGGAATGATACCCCACCAATTTCTGTAAACTTTGTACCAAAAAGATTATTCCAATCGTGTATCATGACTTTTAAAAATGTATAAACAAATAAAGTGAATGTGTTGCAATAATGAATGATGCTTGTAGCATGGTCACTGAAATTCTCGTTGTAATAGCACAGGTGTAAATAGTTCAACTGAAAATAACACATGGCAGAATAAATGGTGTACTACAACTACCAGTTATTGAAAGTTAGAGTATGGCAGGGAGCTGAAATGGACATGCTACAAAACAAATAGAGTATGGTTTCATCTCATTGGTTAATTTAAACATACTCGATGTTTAAATTAACCACCACAATGAAACCATACTCTATCTATTACTTGTCAGTTTGTACAAGCTGTAATGAGTGCCATGCTATAAAATCATATAAATATGCTGGAACTGTGTCCGATTAACCTTATAGAAAACCTTTATTGATTGAAATGTGAATACCTTTTTTAGAAGAAAAGAAAGTGCTTCTATGTCAATGAGTGAAGTGATTGCAATGCCAATATTAATCCTTCTGAAATATTGCTTAATTAAGAACTGATTTACAAATTCTCAGCGTTTATACAATTAAAACGATGGTAGTGAATTGCAAATTCCATGTGGGCAGTAGCTCGTCCTACTTGAAAAATGAAGTTTACTTGAAATTGGACGTTTTTCCCCATCAGAAAGTATCAAGTGAATGTAAAAATTACATGTTTAATAAGGAGTTAAAATAATTATTCATTACTGACCAGCCCCTTTACATGTTATAATTGCCAATATCTGATTATCAAGTTACATGGCATAGTAAAATATCTTGCAATAACGTGGATTCACAGGGCTTTTTCTAGGACCCGTTCCCAATGCAAAATAGTGTATGTTTTACATGTAATGTACGTATACATCCCTTATGTTACATACTAATCAATATAAGTAGTATGTTATTGATGTAATAGTGTTCCTAATTGTACCTATTAGGCTATTACCTCATCGCAACTTACAAGATGTTGACGTAAACACTGAGTTCTCAATTGGCCACTTTATCGATGAAAAGAATCCCAATTTGGTCATTTTTACGCTAAATTACCTGGAAAAAGCCATGAATCAGTTTTGTATGTAGTACCCTTACAGTATAGATTGCCATGAAATAATCTGTGATTTTTTTTAGCATTTTTTACGACATGGCCATACATTTTAGGTCTGAATCCAATTTTTTTTAATTTTATGGCTGAAGTATTTATATGGTAATCTATATAGACTTAAATCATAACCAACTACAAATGCAAGTTAGGTATTAATAATAATAACCAGCACAATTATTCACAAACAGCATTTAAGACTATAAACTTAGCAAAGTGCAGTTGTGAAGACACAGACCTCAGAGTCTGAAGACATATAGACCTCAGTCTCTGAAGACATATAGACCTCAGATTCTGAAGACATATAGACCTCAGACCATGAAGACATATATACCCCAGACTCTGAAGACATATAGACCTCAGATTCTGAAGACGTATATACCTTAGATTCTGAAGACATATAGACCTCAGACTTTAAAGACATATAGAACTCAGATTCTGAAGACATATAGACCTCAGATTCTGAAGACATGTATACCTCAGACCATGAAGACATATATACCTCAGACTCTGAAGACATATAGACCTCAGACTCTGAAGACATATATACCTCAGATTCTGAAAACATATAGACCGCAGATCATGAAGACATATATACCTCAGATTCTGAAGACATATATACCTCAGACCATGAAGACATATATACCTCAGACTCTGAAGACATATAGACCTCAGATTCTGAAGACATATATACCTCAGACCATGAAGACATATATACCGCAGATTCTGAAGACATATATACCTCAGACTCTGAAGACATATAGACCTCAGACCACGAAGACATATATACCTCAGACTCTGAATACATATATACCGCATATTCTGAAGACATATAGACCTCAGACCATAAAGACATATAGACCTCAGACCATAAAGACATATAGACCTCAGACTCTGAAGACATATCAGATTCTCAAGACATATATACCTCAGACCATGAAGACATATATACCTCAGACCATGAATACATATAGATCTCAGACTCTGAAGACATATAGACCTCAGACCATGAATACATATAGACCTCAGACTCTGAAGACATATATACCTCAGACCATGAAGACATATATACCCCAGATTCTGAAGACATATAGACCTCAGATTCTGAAGGCATACATACCTCAGGCCATGAAGACATATAGACCTCAGACTCTGAAGACATATAGACCTCAGACCATGAAGACATATATACCTCAGATTCTGAAGACATATATACCCCAGACTCTGAAGACATATAGACCTCAGATTCTGAAGACGTATATACCTTAGATTCTGAAGACATATAGACCTCAGACTTTAAAGACATATAGAACTCAGATTCTGAAGACATATAGATCTTAGATTCTGAAGACATGTAGACCTCAGACCATGAAGACATATAGACCTCAGATTCTGAAGACATATATACCTCAGACCCTGAAGACATATAGACCTCTGACCCTGAAGACATATATACCCCAGACCATGAAGACATATATACCCAGACTTCGAAGACATATAGACCTCAGACTCTGAAGACATGTAGACCTCAGATTCTGAAAACATATATACCTCAGACTCTGAAGACATATATTACTCAGACCATGAAGACATATAGACCTCAGACCACGAAGACAAATAGACCTCAGACTCTGAAGATATATAGACCTCAAACCATGAAGACATATAGATCCCAGACCATGAAGACATATAGACCTCAGTCTCTGAAGACATATAGACCTCAGACCATAAAGACATATAGACCTCAGACTGTGAAGACATATATACCTCAGACTCTGAAGACATATATATCTCAGACTCTGAAGACATATATTACTCAGACCAAGAAGACATATAGACCTCAGACCACGAAGACATACATATATCAGACTCTGAAGACATATAGAACTCAGACCATGAAGACATATAGATCCCAGACCATGAAGACATATAGACCTCAGTCTCTGAAGACATATATACCTCAGAATCTGAAGACATATATACCTCAGACTCTGAAGACATATATTACTCAGACCACGAAGACATATAGACCTCAGACCAGGAAGACATATAGATCTCAGACTCTGAAGATATATAGACCTCAGACCATGAACACATATAGACCCGAGTCTCTGAAGGCATATATACCCCAGACTCTGAAGACATATATAACCCATTCTCTGAAGACATTAATACCTCAGACTCTGAAGACATATAGACCTCAGACCACGAAGACATATATACCTCAGACTCTGAAGACATATATACCTCAGTCTCTGAAGACATATATACCTCAGACCATGAAGACATACAGACCTCAAACTCTGAAGACATACATACCTCTGACTCTGAAGACATATATACCTCAGACCATGAAGACATATAGACCTCAGACTCTGAAGACATATATACCTCAGAATCTGAAGACATATATACCTCAGACTGAAGACATATATACCTCAGACTTTGAAGACATACAGACCTCAGAGTAAGAAGACATATAAGCCTCAGCCTCTGAAGACATATACCTCAGACTGAAGACATATAGACCTCAGACCTTGAAGACATACAGACCTGTGACTCTGAAGACATATCAACCTCAGACATTGACGACATACAAACGTCACACTCTGAAGACATACATATTTCAGATTCAGAAGAAATATAGACATCAGACCCTGAAGACATACAAACCTCAGACTCAGAAGACATAATTATAGACCTCATACTCTGAAGACATACAGACCTCAGACTCTTAAGACATATCAACCTCAGAATTTAAAGACATACAGACCTCAGACTCTGAAGACATATAGACCTCAGACTCTGAAGACATATATACCTCAGCCTCTGAAGACACAAACCTCAGACTCTGACGAAAATTAGACCCCAGACTCTGAATATATATATATAACTCAGACTCTGAAGACATATATACCTCAGACTCTGAAGACATAGATACCTCAGACTCTGAAGATACGTAGACCTCAGACTTTGAAGACATATAGACCTGAGACCATGAAGACATATATACCTCAGACTCTGAAGACATATATACCTCAGCCTCTGCAGACATATAGACCTGAGACTCTGAAACATATAGACCTGAGACTCTGAAGACATATATACCTCAGCCTATGAAGACATATATACCTCAGTCTTTTAGAATACACATACCTCCGTCACTGATGACATATATACCTCAATACCTCAGCCTATGAAGACATACAGACATCAGACTCCGAAGACATATTACTCAGATTCTGAAGACAGATATACATTAGCCACTAAAGACATATATACCTCAGCCGCTGATGACATATACCTCAGCCTATGAATATATATATAGACCTCAGATCACAAAATATATATAAGTTTAGGGATTTCATAAACCAGTTAATGACTGATCATTGGTTTCTCTGATTATTCCGAAACTGTCAAATGGAAGAGATGACTGATAAAACATGCATAACCATAGTAACCGTATTCAAGTTGAAAAGCAACATTTTCCAAAACACATGTAAAAATATTCCGTCAAAATTGGTGAAACTGTATAAATTTGAGAGCAATTAGTATGTCAACATAGATATCCTATTAGGCGCCATACGTGACTATATGTTGTAAGATAAATATATACGTTGTGTGTAAAATATATATATTGAATACAAAAATATATATGATACAAATATATACGTTACTCCGAAATATATATATTGAAAACAAAAATATATATGATACAGACAAATATATACATTACTCCGAAATATATATATTGAAAACAAAAATATATATCATACAAATATATATATGTTACTCCTAGAAATGTATATTGAACAATATATATTCTGTTTGTAAATATATATTGTAGACGCAAATATATAAGTTACTCTGAAAACATGTTTTCCCTAATTTATATATTGTAGACGAAAACACATATATGTCCGAAAAATATATTGATTGAAGATAACAATATTTGAGATATTTGCCTAATCTATGCCGAAACTAAATAACTATGTGTTTTCCAAATATATACGTTATCATAATATATACGTTATCCTAGACTGCTACAGTCCCGTTTTTTTTTCCAAACTGGCACAAGCCAATTATGCTGGGTGTAAAAAACGCTACAAATACAGACATGCGCAGCAGTAAAGCGATTGCGAGCGTCTACTCCGCGCAAACAACCATGGCAGTCTTTAATGCTGTAGGTGTGACTTGGTTAATGTGTTTTGTTTTGTTGGTCCGACATTATACATGTATGTTTCCGGTAAATGATGATACAACGTATACTGACGAATTGAAGGTTGTTTAACGGCTCATCAATACAGTATAGGTTATTTGAAGCCGCCCCAGAGAGTGGGGAAGGATACATAGGAATCCGGGAACCGTGCCCTACTCCATTATGGAATAGATTCCTATGGTTCTTTAACGTGCTCGAAGGATAGACCTATACAAAGGACCGCCCGGTTTACGTCCCAAATCGACGGACGAGGCTAATGGAAAGTGTCTTGCCCAAGAACACACCGACGGAACTCAGTGGCACCATGGAGGATTGAACCCGGGACCTCCAGTTACAAATACGACGCCCTTCCGACTGCGCCACGCCAGCCGAGGCCACGCGCCTGATGCATTCGAATAATATAAACATCATTAAGGTGGTGGAACGGAGGGTGGGGTATACGGTTTACGTGATCAATACGTTGGTAAGAAGATACGAATCTGGTGTCATGACAGTTTCTTGTATTTGGACGATGTATGATCATTATCGCAGTCGGGTATTTCAATATCAGCATACTCGAGATACTAGCTATTGTAGTCCAACAATTACGAGCTCAGAACCAAGGCCTGAAATTGCGGGTTGCTTAACAACTGATCAACAGTTCTTCGTACGTTAGCCGTTTGGTCGTCCATTTTTAGCGGATTTTTTATGTTTTCGTGGTAAAGAAACTACAACATGCGGAACACTTCTCGGACGTTGGTAAATGCGCTCTTTAAATTTGGCTTGTCTCGAGTTTGAAAAATATACGCCAACGCATATATTTGCAGCACAGTCTACGCCAACGTATATATTTGCAGCACAGTCTATGCCAACGTATATATTTGCAGAAGGCATATATATTTCAGAAGGCATATATTTAGTTTAAACATATTTTATTACTTGAAATGTAATAACATTTGTAATATGGGTGAATTTGAAAAAAAACACAAATAGAAACTTGAGAAAGAAATAACACAAAAAAGGTGAAAAAAAATGAGGGGGAAACCCCCGCTTGTTAGTCCTGCCCTGCCGCCCATCTCTATTAAAACCCTACAATCGCCCTACACATTGTTCGAATTAAAGCGACAGCTACGTGTAACAAACTTTTCTAATAAATTACTCGATTTGAAAACGTTGGGTGTTTTTGATATATTTTTGAAATTCTTGAAAAATAAATTGATTTTGATCGATAGAGACATCTGAAATGCCGTACAACAATTTTCGTGTACTTAAGGGGTGAAATTCACGAGTATTGGTAAAAAGCTGATGCCTTTCATCCCTAAAACGGTTACATCGGAAAATAAAATGTTCTCTGCATCTTCAAATTCATTTCCACAAATACAAATCGGATTATCCCTTAGATGGTTAATATATAGATCAGCGTTTAAGTTACTGCAATTGTTTCTTAAACGGGCATGTTGAACTGCTAGGTATCTTTCGCCGTACAAAAAGAATTTGGGTACAAATTGAGGTTTAAAATGCTCTTTAAGTTTGCTTTTGAAGGTTAAAAGTGAAGGTGAGTCACGAATACATAGATCAAGTTCATTCCATAGTTTAAGTGAGGAAGGAATAATTGACCTTGAGTACAATTCTGTACGTCTGGATAATGTTACAAAATTGGAGTTATTTCATACATTATAAGGGTTGGAATCGGAATATAGTTAAGGAAATATTTCGTTCAAATAGGTAAGTCTCCATTTTTTGCTTTATAAACTAAAATAAGTTTTTGTATTTTTCTCCTATCTTCCAAAGAAACCCAACCAATTTCATTTAATAACTTTTTCTATAGATACAGAACGTGTGAGACCCGTTACGATTCTTGCGGCTTCATATTGTATTTTTTCAAGAGTATGCTTTTCATAAATAGAACAATTATCCCACTATTGATGCATATTCTAATATAGGTCGAAGATAAGATATATATATTTGGTTTAGAGTTTTGCGTTTCAAATTAAATTTCATCAGTCTCATTGAACCGAGAACTTTGGAAGCTGTAGATACGATATCTGAAATATGCTCCTGCCAGGTCCATCATTGCTAAATGTTATTCCAAGATGTTTATGGTGGTCAACGTATGTAAGTTGTCTATTATCAAAAAGTAAAGCTGGCATTTGTCTATCTATCAGAGAACAGAACATAACTTCCGTTTTTGACGGATTGAAATTAACCAGCCACTGTTTGCCCAAAGAGATATCTTTCGCAAATCGTTGTTAATTACAGTTTCCTGAATCCATGTATTTTGTGTCCGATGTAGATACTGTAAGAGAGCTATCGTCAGCAAAAAATCTAGTTGTGCTAATTAAAGAATCAGCAATATCACTTACATAAATTAAAAACAATAACGGTCCTGAAACAAAACCTTGTGGTACACCTGAATTTAAGTATTTTATTTCTGAAAAGGAAGATTGGACAAAGACCCTTTGATTTCGATTTGTCAAATAGTTAGTTATCCATTTAATTAGATTGCCTAATATTCTGTGTTGACAAAGTTTGAAAATTAAACCTATATGCCACACACGATCGAATGCCTTTGAAAATATATCACAAAATACCATGCATGTAGACTTTTTTTGCATCAAAAGCTTTACATATTTGATTGTAAATGTCAATTAGTTGATAAACGGTGGAATGATCGGGTAAGAAACCAAATTGCTTTTCATATATTAGTTTGTATGTAAATAATTACAAATATGTTTAAATACAACGCGCTCCATTACCTTCCCCACACAGCTGATAAGGGATTAGATGTGGATTCTTTTGCTCCATTTTTAAACAGAGGCGTTATATTGGCTATTTTCCAAGCATTTGGATATTCATTTTCTTGAAGTGGCCGATTGAACAATATAGAAAGGGGACGACAAATAGTTTTAGAAGTTTCCTTTAACATATGGTGACTAATTTCATCAGGTCCAGTGGCTTTATTTAAAGCTAAAATGGTTAAAATATCAGTCATTTCTGTTTCCGTGATATTACTGTCACTTAACATGGTGTTAGTTTTTGGCCTAAATGCTGGTAGACTTACATGAGAATCATCAATTGATAAAATTGATATGAAATAGTCATTTAAATTATTAGCTTTATCTACATCAGACACAGAATACAAATTATTAGTGTTAATGAGTGGTGGTACTGTGTCACAATTTTTAGAATTTTCCTTAATTAGCATTTTGATAGTTTTCCAAAGATTGCGTAGATTAGATGAGTGCATTTCACATATTGAGTATTCAAGATTATTATAAAATAGTTCTTTAGCATGTTTTTCATGTTATTTACATTATTTCTGAGTTTTTTTTTTATAATTTTGCCTGTCAGATATATTACCTGAGCTCAGAGAGCCATTACTTTTTGTTGGTCACGTTTAAGTGAAATATGTCGAATCTCAGAGTTGTACCATGGCTTATCTTTTGGCCGGATTGTGACAAGACTGTTTGGGATACATAATTTTACCAACTCGATAAATTTTGTATTAAAGGAATTTGCAGAAGAATTTACAGAGCATTTAAGTCATATTGACCAGTCTGTCGATAAAATTAGGTTATTCAATGTATTAAAATCAGCTCGCTTATAATTCCAAACTTTTCGTTTGAAAGGTTTGTAAAAAATACTTTTTAAAAATGCATATGTACCGTAATGGTCACTTATATGAGCAGGTGTTTCAAAACACCTGAATCAAGACATTTTATCTGGTTCGAAATGGCGATAGGATCTAACAATGTACTAGTCAGTGTTAGTTACACGTGTTGGCTCTTTGATAATATTGGTCATGTCATCGAATGATAGTATATCTCGAAATTTATGGTTACATGGATTTAATTGGTCTTCGTTTATATCCCCCTTTATGATAATATTAGTTTGTGTTTCCAATACATTTTCAATACATATATTAACCCTGTCCCAGAATTCAACTGCATAGTGGGGAGGTCGGTAAATAGTTCATACCATAAATATTGACTTTGATCTTTGATTTCAATCCAAATTGATTCAGAAGGCATCTATATTTGGAAAACAAATATTTATTTAGTTTCGGTCACCCAGAAGTTCGCACCATTTATTTATCGATATTTCATTGATGTATTTGTGTCTGCAATATATTTATTTTCATCTCAAATATTTTCATCATCAATATATTAAGACAGACACTATATTTTATAAAGCGAATATACTTTTCGGTATAATATATAAATGTTTGCGTCTACAATATATAAATTAGGAAAACACATATATTCAGAGTAACGTATATATTTGCGTCTACAATATATATTTAAAAACAGAATATATATTTTTCAGATATATATTTTTGGACAGAATATATATATTTCGGAGTAACGTATATATTTTTCTGTATCATATATATTTTGTATTCAATATATATATATTTCGGAGTAACGTATATATTTGTCTGTATCATATATATTTTTGTATTCAGTATATATATTTTACACGCAACGTATATATTTATCTTACAACATATAGTCACGTATGGCGCCTCATAGATATCATTCAACTATTTTATTTGTTAGAACATATTAGATCCCCATTCCATATATATCATCAAAGTCTAGGAAATATATTTCTGACAAAAATCTGGAGGCAGGCCTCTTTAATCTGCTGCTTTATTTCAATTATTACTTATAGATTTGGACAAGCGATGGATTCAGGTGAACAAGGATCTTAAATATGTTTTTTCTCTATTTCAATTCATTGTTGGATACATTTTGAAGTTTTGTTTAGCAGCTGAAACTATTATTTCTGTTTCAGGAGTTCAACATACGACATATTTCATACAACAATAAACAGTCCCCTCAAATCCAGAGAGCTATTCCACATATAACTATATAGTTTGAATCACTACCAAAAGCATTATGGAACGTTTTGACCCAATAATGAGAGGAGAGCCAGGATAGAGACATACCGAGTGTTCCAGTACCAATGTTCTGCACAATAATGACACAACGTTGAACTTCTTACAAATCCCATGTGTTTATGCTTTGATTCATACACATTTCAGACAACATTATAAAATATAACAAGACTGTCCGTATATACTATAATTAGTACAGCTAAAACAATAATGGCATTTGATTATGAATATTCCAGACTCGTGTCAAGGTCATTGGATTGTTTAGGTTCTAGTCAGGACATGGTCAAGTATAGGGTGTACATGAGCAATGAACTGTACAAACATTTAAGTAAAAGAGGTATACATTTTTACCCCATCATTTCTGGCAGTAAGGGAGAAGGACTCACAGCTCCACATGACAGTGACATGGATGTGATGTTTGTGTATAATAATGTTGTTTGTGCTGACAACATTCAACCCTTCACCAACATGAGATACCTGACAGTATTCCAGACAGATACACGGGAAATATCTCCAGGGTATACACGACTTAAACTGGTACGTAATGGTGGCAAGGACAAATTGATACAGGATTCATTATTTCCTGATGAGTCTGGAGATTTGTATATGTCTAGTGACTTCTATGTTAAATATCATAAACAACGCTTTATTGAAAATGCTGCTCTGGCAAATAATATAATTCATATAGAAGAAATAAGTGGACCATCTACACCAGTATCTACTAATTTTGGAGCATTTGATTGTGTACAATCAATTATGTGCGCTTGTCCAGAGCTTTTACAATCCTGGATCACACGGCCTCGTCATTATGGCTGGCCAACACCACAGCTACTTCATGACATATCATGTATGGAAGCCCATGTTGTTCCAGTTGGATTTAAAGGAAGTGAGAATTATTACAGAGAATGGAGGATCTGCTTCACTAGAGCAGAACTCCACTTGATTCATAGTCTCAATGACACTCAAACTAAACTGTATATCTTGTTAAAAATGGTGGCCAAAAGCATCATCAAGCCTGTCTGTGGTGACATTACATCCTACATAATGAAGAATATTGTTCTGTGGATGTCAGAGTACAACCCACAGGAAGATTTTAGGGAGGAGTTATTAACAGAGAGATTCATACAGTCTTTAACCTCCCTGAAACTGTGTGTAGAGGCCAACTACCTGGCCAATTACATGATTCCTCAGAGGAACATGTTGGCAGGAAGATTGGACTTCACACAAAGACAGAAGCTAGTTGATCTGTTGTCTGGCTTGATACATGAGGGAGGGAGTCTCCTACTGAGATGTGACAGACTGAGAGAAACCATGATGATGATGATGTACATGTCTCCACAAGTAACCATGGAGTGTGGGAGGAGGAGAGATATGGTGGAGAGAATGTGGTTATTGCGAAGATGTAAGATAGAAGAAATAATAGGCCCTGACATGTCTGATGAGGAGTTGGAACAACTTCGCCTTGAAGACAATGTCTACTATGAGGCAGGGAGAGCGCTGACAGACCTTGTTGTACCAGACTGGAAAGTGCTGAGGCTGCAGGGTATAGACATTAATACTATCGGTAATGAGCGACTAAAGGTTATACTGTCATAAAGACAAGAGAACACATAGCACAAATATCTATGATAAGTACACTGACACTTGTAACATTTACTGAACTATGTACAGTCAAACCTTTATGAGGCGACAACTAAAGACAATACGGTCATAAAGACAAGTGAACAACGTACAAACATCTATAATGAGTACACTTGCCGTAACATTTACTAAACTGTGTACAGTCAAACCTTTATGAGGCAACAGCTAAATACAATACGGTCATAAAGACAAGTGAACAACCAGTACACATATCTATAATGAGTACACTTGCCGTAACATTTACTAAACTGTGTACAGTCAAACATTTATGAGGCGACAACTAAAGACAATAATGTCATAAAGACAAGTGAACAACCAGTACACATATCTATAATGAGTACACTTGCCGTAACATTTACTAAACTGTGTACAGTCAAACCTTTATGAGGCGACAACTAAAGACAAGTGAACAACCAGTACACATATCTATAATGAGTACACTTGCCGTAACATTTACTAAACTGTGTATAGTCAAACCTTTATGAGGCGACAACTAAAGACAATAATGTCATAAAGACAAGTGAACAAAGTACAAACATCTATAATGAGTACACTTGTCGTAACATTTACTAAACTGTGTACAGTCAAACATTTATGAGGCGACAACTAAAGACAATACGGTCATAAAGACAAGTGAACAAACAGTACACATATCTACAATGAGTACACTTGCCGCAACATTTACTAAACTGTGTACAGTCAAACTTTTATGAGTGGACAAAGGGCTGGCGTGGCGCAGTCGGATTTGTAACCGGCGGCCCCGTGTTCAATCCTCCGTGGTGCCACTGAGTTCCGTCGGTGTGTTCTTGGGGAAGACACTTTCCCTTAGCCCCGTCCGTCGGATGGGGACGTAAACCGGTCGGTCCCGTGTATCGGTCTATCCTCCGAGCACGTTAAAGAACCATAGGAATCTATTCGATAATATGAGTAGGGCAGGTTCCCGGATTCCTATGTATCCTTCCCCTCTCTCTGGGGCGGCTCTAAATAACCTATACTGTGTTGATGAGCCGTTAAACAACATTCAATTCAATTTATGAGGGGACAACTAAAGACAATACTGTCATAAAGACAAGTGAACAAAGTACAAACATCTATAATGAGTACACTTGCCATAACATTTACTGAACTGTGTACAGTCGAACCTTTATGAGGCGACAACTAAAGATTTGGGAACTAAAATGGTGGTCCTTAAAGCAGTTGATGTGAAAATGTTTGTTTGTACATTATCTGCTGTACATAATATTGTCTACATTATCTAGATATAGCCTAAATAATGTAATGTTTTGATCAAGTGTAAGTCTTAGGTAAAATATTTATTTTTGCCAATACCAACCATAAATATATACATTATTACATACCTTACTATAAATAGTAACACATTTTAGTAGAAAAACAATGATTATCAGTTCTGTTTCTAAACCATAATCGGCACACTGTGTCATTATGGATTATGGAAAATCGGCACAGTAGCAACAGACTGACCGCACGCGAAAATGTCGACGTCATCAAGCAATACAAAGACGTCATATTGACTGATGAGCGGACGTAGAAATCTCAACTGCAGTTTTCACCCCCAATAAACGTTTGAAGCTTTGAAATATATCATTAAAGTGAAAGACAAGGAAGTAAACTAATATAACGTAATTTATTAATTTAATGTAATGTATTTATTTGCCAAATAATTGTTTGCATCTTATGTTTAATGTACGCCGTTTTGTAAACATGTCGACGCATTTTTATGCGGTTGTTCTTATTATTCTCCATTTATAGTAAGGTATGTAATAAAAAGGCAAATATACGGGCGTGGTGTGCCTTTTGTCGATAATGGCACACCCAGTGCATGGCCCTCGGGCCATTATGTCACTAGGTGTGCCATTAGCGACGGGCCATTACGGCACTAGGTGTGTTATTATCGACAAAAGGCACACCACGCCCGTATATTAACCTCTAAATATTGCTGTGTTACAGTCCATTGACTTTATATACGCTATTTGTTTGTAAGATATGTATGTAAAATGTAAGAAAGCATTTGTATTTGTGAGATGTGCATGTCTACAGAGAATTAACCTCTCATGTTCATCTCCTTACAGGTATAAATATTATTTTACTGTATTAATGGGACGACATTAAACCCATTTGTAGCATGTCTAAAAGAAATTAACCTCTCATGGTCATTCCCTTCCAGGTCACCATACATATACTCTTACAGTAGTCAGTGGCATATTATACCCACATGTAGAATGTATAAATGGAATTACCCTTTCGTTGTCATTCCCTTCCAGGTCACCATAAATACATGTATCATCTTACTGTATTTAGTGGGACATTAAACCCATTTGTAGAATGTATAAAGGGAATTACCCTTTCGTTGTCATTCCCTTCCAGGTCACCATAAATACATGTATCATCTTACTGTATTTAGTGGGACATTAAACCCATTTGTAGAATGTCTAAAGAGAATTATCCTCTTGTTGTCATTCCCTTCCAGGTCACCATAAATATAAGTTTAGTGTATTTAGTGGGACATTAACCAGATTGTATTATTACAACAAAGAGTACACATTGTTTACATGAGATATATGTCTTCCTCGATTTTATTACTGTTTGTTTTCAAATGTAAATAAAATTATTGATAGACTAATCTTTCCGCAGTGGTTAATTTTATCCAAGCTGTAAGGTTTTATTACAAAATAATAAATTCCTGAAGAGTCAAAACAATTAAGTCGCCTTCAAAATTATGGTATGAAGGAAGAATGTTTGTAGTGTTCACAAGGCAGAATACATGTGTTGAATTATTTAAAGAGCCACAACTCTGTTGGTTCTAATCGGGTATGGGCGGCCATTACCGCCAAAAGTATGTTTTTAATAAATCATCCAGTCAAAGATGAATTAATTCATCGCTATTATATTTAATTCAATGTAACTTTAATTGATTTACTTCTTTTTTTGAAACCATCTAATCAAACTTAAACAATCCAATGCTTTGTGAAATAATCCGGTGTGTTTTTTCAAACCATCTAATCAAACTTGCAACGATTCAATGCAATGCTAAGCAGTTCAGTCGAAAACATGAATCAAAGCAAGAGAATGTGAACCAATTTAAAAGTAACCCACTCAATTTACCAATTTGTGAAACAATCTATAGGAAACTGAATTAATGCAAGACCAAAGCACTCAATTCAATGACAGCAGAATCAATTTGACTTAAAGTCAAATGGCCGATACTGAACAGAATTAATACGATGTAAAGTGAATTAACCTCTCATGTTCATCTCCTTACAGGTATAAATATTATTTTACTGTATTAATGGGACGACATTAAACCCATTTGTAGCATGTCTAAAAGAAATTAACCTCTCATGCTCATCCCCTTCCAGGTCACCATACATATACTCTTACAGTAGTTAGTGGCATATTATACCCACATGTAGAATGTATAAATGGAATTACCCTTTCGTTGTCATTCCCTTCCAGGTCACCATAAATACATGTATAATCTTACTGTATTTAGTGGGACATTAAACCCATTTGTAGAATGTATAAAGGGAATTACCCTTTTGTTGTCATTCCCTTCCAGGTCACCATAAATACATGTATCATCTTACTGTATTTAGTGGGACATTAAACCCATTTGTAGAATGTCTAAAGAGAATTATCCTCTTGTTGTCATTCCCTTCCAGGTCACCATAAATATAAGTTTAGTGTATTTAGTGGGACATTAAACAGATTGTATTATTACAACAAAGAGTACACATTGTTTACATGAGATATATGTCTTCCTCGATTTTATTACTGTTTGTTTTCAAATGTAAATAAAATTATTGATAGACTAATCTTTTCGTAGTGGTTAATTTTATCCAAGCTGTAAGGTTTTATTACAAAATAATAAATTCCTGAAGAGTCAAAACAATTAAGTCGCCTTCAAAATTATGGTATGAAGGAAGAATGTGTGTAGTGTTCACAAGGCAGAATACATGTGTTGAATTATTTAAAGGGCCACAACTATGTTGGTTCTAATCGGGTATGGGCGGCCATTACCGCCAAAAAGTATGTTTTTAATAAATCATCCAGTCAAAGATGAATTAATTCATCGGTATTATATTTAATTCAATGTAACTTTAATTGATTTACTTCTTTTTTGGAAACCATCTAATCAAACTTAAAACAATCCAATGCTTTGTGAAATAATCCGGAGTGTTTTTTCAAACCATCTAATCAAACTTGCAACGATTCAATGCAATGCTAAGCAGTTCAGTCGAAAACATGAATCAAAGCAAGAGAATGTGAACTAATTTAAAAGTAACCCAGTCAATTTACCAATTTGTGAAACAATCTATAGGAAACTGAATTAATGCAAGACCAAAGCACTCAATTCAATGACAGCAGAATCAATTTGACATAAATGCAAATGGCCGATACTGAACAGAATTAATACGATGTAAAGTGAATTAATTCAGTGCATTCCCAAACAGTTGTGCGAGGACGTCACTTGCACATACATAAGCTAGAAAAGTTACTTCCCTTGATAAGCATTTTTCATGCGGTGTCCTGTTAGTGCCATCTTACCATCGCATCTTACCATCGACCGATGTTGCGATGGTAAGATGCGATGGTCGATGGTAAATTGCGATGTTAAGTTGCGATGGTAAGATGCGATGGTAAGATGTGATGGTAAGATGCGACGGTAAGATGCGATGGTCGATGGTAAGATGCGATGGACCATCGACTATCGCATCTTACCATCGACCATCTCATCTTACCATCGCATCTTACCATCGAACATCGCACCTTACCATCGCATCAATCGTAATGTAAATTTTGCCCCTTCTTCGTTTTCTCTCTCTCTCTCTCTCTCTCTCTCTCTCTCTCTCTCTCTCTCTCAATATAATCTCAGGTTTGTCATTGAGACGATTTTATTAAATATTAAATTGATAAATATGTTAAGACGAGTGTAATGAAAACTATTCGACCGTGTTGGTCGGGTGGGTGGGTTCTTGGGTTTGGATGAACAAAACCTGCTTTGTTCAATTCTGATTAATTTTATATGAGCGTTCAACTTAGGCCTTGCAAACAATTACATGTGTTTAGGATAAGCCAGCCTTACTTATTTTTTCGAGTGAAACCTAGCAATTTGTTTCCAATTTGTCAGAAAAATATAAAAAGCAAGGCTGTTTTGGGTAAAAAATGCTTTGTACCTATATAAAAAAAGAGAAAATAAATCCTTACCTACACTACCTACTTTTCTGGCATGTTACCCTAAACACACATATTTTTTGTTTGGTCTTATTACGGAATTATAGCTCACCTATGGAAGCGTGCAATCTATCAGACTTCAAACTTTGGAATTTAGGAATTCAGATTTCGAAATTCAGAAGTACAACAAATTTGGCATTGTCACCTTTCTGTGACCGGGTTTGAGTAGGTTCCAGTGGGGAGAGGAAGGGTGGCAAGGGGCGCGCCTATATAAAGCCTCCAAAAAATACCAACCTCGAATTGCGGACATCCTTGTTAAAACCTGGATCAATACACTGTATGTGGATTCCAGACAGCCCCTGCCCCACCAAGCTCTTCATGTTTCTTTAGTTCTTCAGACATGTCAGATAACTAGTAAAATATAAGTATGCTTGACCTTAAAAGTGAGGCACTGCATGTTTTATGCATAGTTATCATGGTTATACTCAATTAGTGTCATTTAAAAAGTTGATTGGGAAATGTGTCCGCTTTCCTTTATATAAGTATGTTCCATGTGTTCCTCCAATGTATGCACTCCTCACTCGCCCACAAACTCTTGTTTGCAATATTCGGGAATGGAAAACTTGGTCAAGTTGGATACCAAGAGTGGTCTTAACATGTGTGTCATAAGTCGATGGTAAGATGCGATGGTAAGATGCAATGGTCGATGGTAAGATGAGATGGTAAGATGAGATGGTAAAATGCGATTGTCGATGGTAAGATGCGATGATCGATGGTAAGATGCGATGGTCGATGGTAAGTTTCGGTGGTAAGATGCGATGGTCGATGGTAAGATGCGATGGTCGATGGAAAGTGTGATGGTAAGTTGCGATGGTCGATGGTAAGATATGATTATAGATGGTAAGATGCGATGGTCGATGGTCCATGGCATCTTACCATCGACCATGGCATCTTACCATCGCATCTTACCACCGCATCTTACCATCGACCATGCTTAACATCACATTCCCCTAACAAGACACTGTATGGAATCCTTATCAAGGGAAGTAACTTTTCTAGCTTATTTATGTGTAAATGGCGCCCTCGCACAACTGTTTGGAAATGCACTGAATTAATTCACTTTACATCGTATTAATTCTGTTCAGTATCGGCCATTTGTCTTTATGTCAAATTGATTCTGCTGTCATTGAATTGAGTGCTTTGGTCTTGCATTAATTCAGTTTCCTATAGATTGTTTTACGTATCGGGAAACTGACTGGGTTTCTTTTAAATTGGTTCACATTCTCTTGCTTTGATTCATGTTTCCGACTGAACTGTTTAGGATTGCATTGAATCGTTTCGAGTTCGATTAGATGGTTTGAAAAAACACTCCGGATTATTTCACAAAGCATCGGATTGTTTTAAGTTTGATTATATGGTTTCAAAAAAAGTAGTGAATCAATTGAAGTTATATTGAATTAAATATAATACCGATGAATTATTTAATCTTTGACTGGATGATTTATTAAAAACATACTTTTGGCGGCAATGGCCGCCCATAATCGAGTATAGCTGGTTTACAAGCCTTTTTCAGCGACCAAATTTAGTAATCATTAGAAGAAACAGGAAGGCCCTATACAGTGTCCGGGTAGCGCAATCGGGAGCGTTCTCTCTTTCACATAGAATATATTTTATTTTCTTAACTTGCTTAAGCTATTATTAATGTAAATACTTCGGACCAAGTTTGGTAAAGATTTGACGAAAGACAAAGGCGATTCAATGTTAACAATGCAGAATTCGGCGTTGTTCATTTAAGCAATGGCTTTATATAAACAATAGGTGTTTTTCGAATGTTTTAACAGTTCATTAATATATTTAGACTATAACAAAGTTCGAAAAAGATCAAATGCAAAATGAAGGTGCTTGAGTGTTTACAAGGTACAATATGCCATTTTTCATTGAAACACGAGTCATAACTATGTTGTTTAATATCGATATTGTTGTTTTTCGAACTTGCTCGAGATGTCATTGTAATAAAGACCCTTAGAGACGTTGGTAAAGACCAACTGTTAATTGCTGGTGCTAGAAGATTAACAAAGCAGAATATTTTTTCATTAAAACAAGGGCAATAACTTTGTTGTTTAAGAATCGATATTGACGGTTTTCGAACTTGTCTGAGATTTCATTGATATAGAGACCCTGACAAAGTTTGATAAAGAGCAAATACAAAATGAAGGTGACAGAGTGTTATCAAGCTAGAACATGGCATTGTAATAAAGACACTGATAGACGTTGGTAAAAATCAACTGTTAATTGCTCGTGTTAGTGGTTTAACAAAGCAGAATATGGAATTTTTCATTAAAACAAGGGACATAACTTTGTTGGTTTTTGGTTTCGAACGTGTCAAAGCTTTTATTAATATAAAGACACTGACAAAAAGTTTAGTAAGATTAAATGCAAAATATTTACATTTTTTCTGCACATATCTGCAACAAACTATTACGTCTTGTTGCGCGCCTCAATTCCCAGTGAACAACATTTACTATTTTTTTGGGTGGCGGGTGGTGGGGTGGGGTGGGGTGGGGAGAGGGGAGGGGCGTGGGAGGTGGTGGGGGGAGCTGATACAAGGTACAGTTTATTCGTCGGATGAACTTGTTTTGTTTGAATGATTTTGGTCTTTGTCTAACTCTCATCTGTGATATTATTGAAACAAAAGTTTCAAATAAAAGCTATTAAAAGTCAACTTAAGGTTATTGAAGTTTTCATGTAAACACACTACTGAACATTTCTCTTTATCAAGGGCAGTAAATCTGTGACAGATGCTCCAGATAAGCATTTTTTTAAATCATCCAAGACATATTAAAACAAATCGTCAACTAAAATTTAGTCAAAGCCGGAAGCCGTGTTTCTAAAGTTTAATGTAAAACAAAGTGACTATTGTGACCTTAAGGACTATCGGTCGGCCATCTTTGATCCAAAAAATCCAAAATCGATGAGATATGGTCAAGTGAATTTTTCAACGATGTACGCATTTTAGGCACGAGCAATGTCAACCACATAGTACATGACAGTAATTCAACGCTATTGATGTGAACATAATATTAAAAAGAATACTTATATGGCAGAAATTGTGCGCTTTATATTCGAAAAGTTTGGTACAGTTTTACTCAAAGTTGTTTTGTTTTTTATGTGAAATAAACTGGTCCATAAAATAGTCCATTTATCCAGCGAGTGCAGACGAGACATCATTTTTGAATAAAATAAGCCATGTTATCACATCATCCAAAATTCGAAGTACACCATTGTTAAAAAAAATAAGCTATTCTTTCAATGGCATGTTCTTTCAAAATTATCTCAATGCTGTAGTATGGTGGCACTGACGGGTTTTAATTGTCAAACTATTATAAATGGCAACTATATTTTTGGATGTATTAAACACAACTGAGTGACTGTTGAGAATAGAAACATGCAAAATAAGAGTAATTTATTATTATATTCGAATACAAACAGCACAAACTAAATAATAACAGATGAATACGATCAAATGACCTGTTTATCCGAATGTTTCACCATACCGCATGGTTTCAGATTTACAATTCACGTGCATGCTTTTCATGTGTATCATGTGTGTGTGTTGAAGGCACATGGCGTATAAAGAAAATCTTCATTTTTAACAATGGTGTACTTCGAATTTAGATGATGTGATAACACGGCTTATTTTATTCAGAAATGATGTCTCGTCTGCACTCGCTGTATAAATGGACTATTTTATGGACCAGTTTATTTCACATAAAAAACAAAACAACTTTGAGTAAAACTGTACCAAACTTTTCGAATATAAAGCGCACAATTTCTGCCATATAAGTATTCTTTCGAATGTTATGTTCATATCAATAGTGTTGAATTACTGTTATGTACTATATGGTTGACATTGCTCGTGCCTAAAATGCGTACATCGTTGAAAAATTCACATGACTATATTTCATCGATTTTGGATTTTTTTGATCAAAGATGGCTGACCGATAGTCCTTAACTTTAAAGTACCTACTCGATTCGTGTGTGTGATGTAAATAATATTTGCGCGAAGTTTCATAGCATTCCCTACAGTACTTTCAACGTAATGGCTGAGGCATGACTTCGGCTCATTTGACCTTTGACCTCCAAATGTGACCTTGTCTTTTGAGGTATTGACCCAATCTCATTAAAATCAAATTCTAATTACGCTTTGACACTCTCCGCTATAGGATCTGACAACTCTGCATTGGAGGTCACGTCAGCTGGACATTTCATTTAATCACTACTCGTGAGAAAATCAACTAAATTCAACCAATGAAATCGTTTCATATGCATTTCAGATGATGTTCGAGTGAACTGAACAAACAAAAATCCACATAAAACACATATATCTGAAAAAAATATAAAGTCGCCGTGTGTTAATGCTGTGGATTGCACGATAAATTCAAAGATATGCACTAAATGGCATGTTTTGGTGCACCCTAGAACCGGTTTAAACCCCAGTGGCCTTTGTTGCAATTGACCGTTCCAAGGCGGTAGCCCTATTGACAACCCTTTTGTGTTTGTGATGTCGTTTGGATTTTTTATTACTTTTGCCTTCTCGTTTGTCTGTTTGCGTCATTGTTTTTGTGTTTTGTGGTTGACTGTCGTCCTTGAATGCTGCTTTCCCTGTCCGATATTTTTATCTTTTTACAGCAAGAAAATAATGGGCGCGGTCATGTTTTTTGAAAACATTGGGAACATTATATTTGTATCTGAAAAACATATATTATATCGAGATTATTGCAACATTTACTTTTTATCCCCCGCCGCCGCAGGCGGAAGGGGATATAGTAACGCCCTCCGTCCATCCGTCCGTCCGGAGTTATTGCCCTTTATAATTTTATACTTACAATTTGTGTCTTTTACTAAACTACTAATGGGACTGCGATGAAATTTCACACAATGATAGAGGGCAATGAGAGGAAATGCAGAGTACAATAACCATAACTTTGTCTTACATTATTTTAGATGTATTGCCCTTTGTAAGTTTATATTTATAATTCGTGTCTGCTCCATAACATGAAAACTCGTTTCTGCCTCATAACTCGAAAACTGCTTGTGGGACTGCAATGAAATTTCACACAATGATAGAGAGCAATAAGAGTGTGCAGAGAATAAGAACCAGTACTCTGTCTTCATCTGAATTAGACCTATTGCCCTTTGTAATTTTACACTTATAATCGTGTCCGCTCTATAACTCGAAAACTACTTGTAGGACTGCAATGCAATTTCACACAATGATATAGGACAATAAGAGGACGTGCAGAGTGCAAGAACCATAACTATGCGTTCAATTAAATTAGAATTATTGCCCTTTGTAATAAAATACTTATAATTCGCGTCTGCTCCATAACATAAAAACTACTAATGGGACTGCAATCAAATGTCACACAATGATAGAAGACTATGAGAATAAGTGCAGAATGCAAGAACCATAACTCTGTCTTCATTTTATTGCGAGTTATTGCCCTTTGTAATTTTATACTTATAATTCTTGTCCGGAGCATAACTTAAAAAATACTAGACTGGAATGAAACATCACACAACGATAGAGAGCAAGTAGACGAAGTGAAGATTGCAATAACCATAACTCCATCTTCATGGTGGCCTTTGTAATTCTATACTTAAAATGCTTTTCTGTTTTATGTATTAATACATATGGCCCGCTTAGCGCAGTTGGTAGCCAGATAAACTATTGCGACATTCTATTATTATTACCCGCGAGTGTAATTTTAGTGTGGGTCACGAGTTCAACCATACGAAGCGATACTTCTTTATTTTGTACCGCTATTGAATTCTGTTAAACAATCTAGGTTTTATTAAGCAAATATTCAATAATGGTTGATGTGTTATGTTTTTCAACGCAATTTGTGTGTGTTTTATAAGCTAAAAGTTACGGAAATTGTCTCTTTTAATACCAAGTGTAGACTGCTCCACAACGTTTTACTGAAACGCGACATGCGCAGTGAAGCAATCTATACTTAGCGATTGTGTAGGCTGAAATCTGGCTAATCGTAAGGTCAATCTGACGTGACCTCCAATGCAGAATTGTCAGATCCTTAGTAGTGTAGAGTGTCGTCGCGTGATAAAGAGTTTTATTCGAATGATTTTGGTATTGACCTAAAGCTTTCAGGCCTTATTATACTTAACGTTTATGTGAAGTGTCATAAAAATCCATCAACAACTTTCAAAGTTATGCCAGAGACATTAGTTTGATTCCTTTGACCTTTGACCTCCAAGTATGACTTCACCTTTGAGGTACGGACCTGAATTTTGCGCGACACACCTTCTAATTATTAATTTAAATATGTGTACTTAACGTTTGTGTAAAGCTTCATCAAATTCCATTTAGTGTTTCAAAATTATATCAAGTATGACTTTAACCTTTAAGGCATAGATCTGACTTTGCGCGTGTCACACCGTTTCTTTCGGATTATCATTTTTGTGAAGTTTTATAAAACTCCCTTTATTAAATTTCGATGGACGAACGAACAGACGGACGGTGCGATTACTATACGACTACTCCCTTCGTAGGAAATAAACGTTAAAAACGGGTCGAAACTCCGATCACGAATACAAGTAAAATGTGATATGTTCATTGAACCATCCTGTAAAGGCTCCTAACGATACGTGGACATAAGTGGGAGAAGTAAGACCACAAGCCATTTTAAAGTAAAATTCGAAGCAAAAAAGGACAGTAACTCCGTTAATACACGTTTCTTAAGCCAAATCGACAACAATAGTGAACTAGGACCAGATGGATTGGCATACATGCATTCATTGATAAGCAATTGCATGTGATCTATTTTCATAAATGTGTTGCCTTATTATTAATATATAGGAATTGGTTCTTCCTCTTTGTGAAATTAGAAATCTGGACATTTTGAACTGTAACGTTTCTTTTCTTTGTTTACATACTATTTTTATAAGTATTTGGATATTTCAATGCTATTACATTAAACCTAATAATTCAAAGCTATTGCATTAAAACAAATAATGTGTTTATATTATTAATAATAAATTGAAATTAAAACTAGTAATGGTCTAGTATGGTGTGTTTACCTTTTTAAACGTTGGACTCTTCCCCTTAAAATAAATATGTTAAAAATAGAATGTCAGTCATGAAGTAATTCCATTTAAAGGACAACTATAGTGTAACACAGCTAGCATGGAACATACATATGAAATATTGGGGGTACATTGGGCCTGTTTGCACGACAAGTGTGTAAGTCTCAAGTGCATTTAAAAATGTAATGACTTCCCCTTTTTCCCACTCGTGACATCATAGCGATCAATACATGTTTTTAAAATGGAAGTACAAACATGAACAAAAGATAGTAAAACACATCAAAACGTAATCTTTACAACATTATAAGGTATGTAAATATGTATTTTATCTCGGTATAGACGGTATTTATTTGTTAAATGTGTTCTAAATATGAAACTAAAATATGAATGCTCTCCAATCGGGAGAAAAATAAAGAATCAAACACGCAACACAATAAGTATGCTATTATGTCTTCTCAGTTTTCAGATTATTCAATGAAGTTGTGAAATACCAGAAGCCTTATGTACCCCAACATCCAGTAATGAAGAAAATAAGTAAAATACATTGATTTTTCCATCTTATATACCAAACAAGAGTTTCAGAAAACGTTTTACTTATCAAGTGGGTTACAATTCAGTTATTCTGGAGATGTTTGAATATTACTGAATTTAAGTATATTTTTTGTAATGAATTTAATCTTTAATAACTCGGAAGTGGGCGAGAGTCTGACAGAGAGCCACTCAAGGAACATTGTAGCCAAGTTTTATTTCCCCGTTTCTGAGAGTGGCTTCAGTGGATACATATACTCAGTTGCAAAAGAAAGTATACACTTTGAAATTTTTACTTTACACCCCTATCCTCTTTATCAAGCGACAGTCCTTTATTGATTCAACCTATTGAAAAACAAATGACAACATGATATTGGCAAACATGACATATTAATTTTGGAATTTATACAATTAATTCTAAATAAAACTCAGTGCACACTTTCTTTAACAACTGAGCTGTATACACTTTCTTTCGCAACTGAGCTGTATACACATTCTTTCGCAACTGAGCTGTATACACTATCTTTCGCAACTGAGCTGTATACACTTTCTTTTGCAAGTCAGTATAGCTTTATATTTAGAGCTGCAAACCTCTGTACTGTGTGGATTTACTCACTGGTTAGGCCATGACTGATGGAAAACTTCATCCCTCATCTCATCACACTCTTAGGTCAGTTTCAATATCACCTTAAATGTATTAACATATTGTTTTTATTTCAGTTTCAAAAAGGTAAACTTATTTTTATTTTTATTTATAACTCAGCAACGGTTGCAAATGCCTTGGTAGCCATCTTGAAAGTTGAAGATGAAGTAAAACAAGACTAAAGAGAACAATCCAAGGAACGTGCTCATGCCATTTTGTTAGAATTGAAGAAGTCGTTTCGATCGAATGGCTAAGTTGGCCAAGTAACGTATGTCTCAACTCAAGATAGTTTGTTTGTTTGTTTGTTTGTATGGTGTTTTACGTCATGTTCAACACATGTAAGGTTATATATGACAGTCGATCTTTTGTTGTGGAGGAAGACCACCCACCTTTCCTGGGTAGAACCAATACAACTCCCGCCATCCGTAAGAATCGACACTTTCTCACAAGTCGAGCTCCGAGTGGGATTCGTACCCGCAGCGGTGAGAGGCGAAGGTTTACAGCGCAACGTCGTAAACCATTCGGCCACGGAGACGCTAACTCAAGATAGCAATTACGCAAAAGTATTTTTTAATATCTGAGTATAACTCTATGAAAAATGCAAATTGCTGTGTTGGCTATCTAGAATTGGCAAAAAACTGATTAAAGGTGACGATAGAAATATACACATGCAATGTTATTAGAACTAAACGAGAGGTTTCGGAAGACATTTTGTTTGAAATGTCCACAATATTGGATTATTTTTAGGAATAGCAGCCAATTAAGTTTCAATTGACAGAGATGAATTGGAAAACGAAACAACAGATGAATCATTCCAAAAATAATCTTCATATACCGAAGGTATGTTTTCATGTATTTTATTAAATTTGCTGAACTGATTTTACATTATCATTGTTTGTACCATAGCTCTAATGGTTTTCCTTTGTTCTTGCTTATGATATAATGTTCATAAACTTGAAGGTCTAATCCTAAACCATGCTTAAGTGTTTGCCCTACTTTCTCCTCCTATCAGACGGTGAGGAATTTTAAAAAAATGGCAAACTTATTCATGTAAATTTCTAACGATCACCAATTTTAACCATTTAATCATTAAGTAATCGCTTACTAAATGGCACGCGCTTGTTTGGACACAAGGAGGCGGATTTAGTAGAAGCGAGAACGTGTTAAGAGGCGTGGTTTCGTAGAAGCGCGGGGAAAAGTAGGGCAAACACTAAGTTAGTTAGAGGCTAAGTAGTGAAATTTTAACAATTAAGAAACCCCGGTCAGTCGCTGCACTCCTTCCCTTAGGGTTTCTTAAATGCCAAAATTTCACTTCAATTACCGGCATTGAATGGCTAAGGTATAAAACATTTATAGCATATTTTTCTCGTATACGATTTATACTGCACTCTCGGGTCTGCGACCCTCGAGAAGCAGTATAAATCGCATATATATATACTCGAAAAATTTATGCAATACATATTACTTATTCTTACGAGAAATTCGGTTGTGATTTAACCGATGACTCAATATTTACACTATCAATTCATTGCAAATGACGTGTCATACAGCCAAATAAACTTCCGACTCTGAAAACATATACACTTCAGACTCTAAAGACATATATACCTTATACTCTAAAGACATACGGACCTCAAATTCCGAAGATATATACCTCAGAATGTAAAGACCTATATACCTCAGTCTCTGAAGACCTAGAGACATCTGACTTTGCAGACATATATAATTCAGACTATAAATACATACACACCTCAGACTTTGAAGACAAACATATCTCAGACTTCGAAGACGGATATACCTCATATTCTGAGAACATATATACCTCATACTCTGAAGAAATACAGACCTCAGAATTTGAAGACAAACATATCTCAGACTTTGAAGACGGATATACCTCATATTCTGAGAACATATATACCTCATACTCTGAAGACATACATACCTAAAATTCTGAAGACATATATACCTCAGAGTCCAAAGACAGTTATACTCTGAAGATATAAAGACATCAGACTCCGAAGACAAATATATCTCAGACTGTTAAGAAGAGAATGAAATGAGAAATTTGGAAATCGCCGAACACGATAAATACACAAAATATTGCAGTCTCGGTTTGATTTAGATTGTTATCGCTCAGACTTTGAAGACAAATATACAACATACCCTGTATATATACAACACACCCTGTATATATACACCATACCCTGTATATATACAACATACCCTGTATATATATACAACATACCCTGTATATATACAACATATCCTGTATATATACAACATACCCTGTATATATACACCATACCCTGTATATATACAACATACGCTGTATATATACAACATACCCTGTATATATATACCCTGTATATATACAACATACCCTGTATATATACACCATACCCTGTATATATACAACATAACATGTATATATACAACATACCCTGTATATATACAACATACCCTGTATATATACAACATACCCTGCATATATACAACATAACCTGTATATATACACCATACCCTGCATATATACAACATACCCTGTATATATACAACATACCCTGTATACAGTATATACAACATACCCTGTATATATACAACATACCCTGTATATATACAACATACCCTGTATATATACAACATCATACCCTGTATATATACGACATACCAATGAAAAAATAGAGTACATTGAAAAATATAGTGCATAAACAGTCGATAGTTTCTTCTTGCCAAATATGTAACAAATATATTTTTAAAACTTTTTTGCATTCAATAACAGCAATTGAACCAGTGATTATACAAGAGGGGGGAGTGGGCCCCATCGATTTGTTTTGTATATTTATTACAATTCATTGTATAAATTCCGTGATATTATCAAGTAATTATTATTTCGTTTCAGGAGTTGAGAATATAAATTTCGTACAGCAATAAACAATCACCTTAAATCCAAAACCCAAAACTGTTCCACAAAACCGTATCATTCAAATCAACAACAACAACAACATGGTATATATTATCAAGACCCATGTGATAGGAGGAGAGTTGGAGATGCACCAATTTAGATAATACTATTAAGAAGGCCCAGTACCAATGTTCTGTCCAGTAATGCAACAAAGTTTATTTTCTTGCATGTCTCGGAGTCAGCATTAGTTCTTATTTTGATTGATACAAATTGCTGACAATTTTATCGAATAACAAGACTGTTATATTTGAATGATACATATTTCAGATAACATTATCGAATAACAAGACTGTTATATTTGAATGATACATATTTCAGATAACATTATGGAATAACAAGACTGTTATATTTGAATGATACATATTTCAGATAACATTATCGAATAACAAGAATGATACATATTGTAGACAAAATAATACAAACACAAGAGCTGTAGAACTGCTTTGAACGATAATGGCGTCTGATAGTGAATTTGCTAGATTAGTGTCAAAGTCATTGGGTTGTTTAGGTTCTAATCAGGATAGGTCAATTATAGGGTGTACACGCATGATCAAACTAACACATATTACATGCTCACCACATTATTGCTGGCAGTAAGGGAGAAGACTCACTGCTCCTTTTGAAAATAACATGGATGCGATGTCTGTGCCCAATGATGTTGTTTGTGCTGATAACATTCAAGCCTTTATCAACATGAGAAACCTGACAGTATTCCAGACAAATACGCGGGAAACATCACCTGGGTATACAAGACTTAAACTGGTACAACTTGGTGACAGGATACATAATGCATACGGGCTTCATTATTTCAGTCTGAGTCTGGAGATCTGTATCTATCCTGTGACTTCTATGTTAAATATTATAAACAAGTCCTTATTAAAAAACTGGAACTTGGAAATCAGACAATTCGCGTAGAAGAGCTATGTGGACCATCTACACCAGCATCTATTGATTTATTAGAACTAGATTCTGTACACTCATTCGTTTGCATTTGCCCAGATCGTCTACAATCATGGATCACACGGCCTCTTCAGTATGACTGGCCTACACCACAGATACTTCAAGACATATCAAGTATGGAAGCCCATGTTGTTCCAGTTGGATTTAAAGGAAGTGAGAATTATTACAAAGAATGGAGGATCTGTTTCACTAGAGCAGAACTCCACTTGATTCATAGTCTCAATGACACTCAAACTAAACTGTATATTTTGCTAAAAATGGTGGCCAAAAGCATCATCAAGCCTGTAAAAAATTGTGTCGAAGACAGTCACTTGCCCAATTATATGATTCCTGAGAGAAACACGTTGGCAGGAAAATTGGAATTTACACAACGACAGAAGCTAGCTGATTTATTGTCTACTTTGATAAACGAGGGAGGGTTACTCAGATGTGAGAGACTGAGAAAACCCATGATGATGATGCTCATGTCTCAACAAGTAACCATAGAGTGCGGAAGGAGGAGAGATATGGTGGAGAGGTTGTTTTTGTTAAGAGTATGTATGGTAGCAGAAATATGTGGTCCTGACATGTCGCCGGAGGAGATGAATCAACTCTGTCTTGAAGAAAATGTCTACTGTGAGACAGCCAGAGCCCTGATAGAAATTGTGGTACCAGATAGGATAGAGCTAATTCTGCAGGGTATAGACGACAGTGTACCTATCTTTTATGAGCGACTGAAAACAATACTGTCATAAAGACGAGAATAAACAGAGAATAAACAGTAAATAGGTCTATAATGAAAGTACATAATGTAGTTGAGTGTAGAGTATGTGACAATTTCGTATATGTGAGTCAAACAGAAGGTACACTTTATCAGAGATGTTTTTGAATTTATCTTTCACGTGAAACCATATCTATTTCAATAGAGCAAACCATTCCATTGATAGTTAATGGACATGGGCTCGGAGAAGAACACAAGATATTCAATAAACTGGAAAACAAAGGGTCCATTTTCATTAAAGACTCAGAACTGTGGCTTCTTACGGATTTAACACACACACATGTAGGAAACGTAATGATGTTAAATCGCGCGCCATTCTTGAACGTAACGCCAAACAAGCTGTGCTCATTAATTAATGACGTCATGATGTCACTTAGTAACTGTTGTCGGTACAAATTCTCAATAAATGTCGTAGAAAAGGAGATCGCGTGTTTGATCCCCACTGGTACTGCTGTGTTTCTTCAGTATGTTCGTATGCGAGACACTACCCTATGTCTTACTCTAGTTCATCGTATGCGTACGTAAACTGGGTCATCCTTTGTTTAGGAGTGTATCTTCAAAACTGGGAATACATTTGGTATTAAGAGTAGAACATGGTTCCTGGATAGCTTGTATGTTTCCTTCCCCCTTGTTGGCTTGCAATAACGCAATATAATGTGTTGTCAAGCCGTTAAACAACAAGTCAACAGGAGCGCAAGTCATTGCAACTGTCTTGTTTTGTTTGTATGTATGAGTTTTTACGTCATTTCATCACGTGGAAGGTTATACATGACGGTCGATTGTTTTGTGGGTAGAACCAGTAATGTACACCTCCCATCATCTGTAAGAATCGATACTTTCTCACATACAAGTCGAGCTCCTAGTGGGATTCAAACCCGCAGCGGTGAGACGCGAGAAGGTTTTACAACTGTCTATAAAGAGAGAACGAGATCTAGTAAAGACCACTGAATTAGCAATATCAAAATGAATATATAAAATGTCGTTTACCTTGACTTTAACATCAAATGACGATGTCCATTTATTTCACCAACTTCACAGTTTACTAAACATTTGCTTTTTTAATTAGGAGATACACATTTATGAATAGTCAGTCACAAATAATTGCAAGAGTTTGTCATTTAAAACACAAAAACCTATCAACTTCAAAGAAAACAAGCATTATAGATCAATGCATCTAGTCATACTATAGCGTTTTTAATTAATAGGCAACATTCTAGTCATGCTATAGTGTTTTTAATGAAAAGCCAACATTGTCTTACAAATGTATAGGTATTTAAGATGTATAAGGACTTAAAGAGATTTTTGGACATGTCGATGCGACCTACAATTTGCAATTTTAAAATTATCTGGAAATAATCTTATCTTAACTAATAACAAGTCAAAACATATTTAATGTTGCTACCTTTTTTTTACATATAACTCAGTACGTTTTGAAATCCCAAAACAAGTAATTTGCAAAACATTTATATAAATAATACGTATGATTTATACAACAACAAAACTTGTTCGACTTGACAAGTTTTTCTGATCAAACCTCTTCATGAACAATTATTAAACTGGATAGAACATGAGGCTATTGTATTTGTAGCTTTTGATGTTTGTCTATGGTCTTTCTTGTCGTGCCCTTAATGGTTTATTCTCTTGTTGCTCTGGCTTCTGCCAAGTCATTGAGAACCTTAATTGTGGCTTTCTAGTCTATTGTTTTTTTGTATTATACTTACACGAGCATATTTGTGTTTTACTTATATTGCCTATTGATGCTGCCTTGTTGGTTAGATATTAGATCATGGCCTTTTTTGCCACTGACCGTTCCAAGGCGGTACCCCTATATGTCGTTTGCATTTTTTATTACTTTGGCCTTCTCGTTTGTCTGTTTGCGTGTTTGTTTTTGTGTTTTGCGGTTGACTGTCGTCCTTGAATGCTGCTTTCCCTGTCCGATATTTGTATCTTTCTTTATATAAAACTGAGGCACAGTGTAATGGTTTTATTAATATCTGGATAGACATTCTAAATTCCTCCAGAGCGCCTCTAGTCACTCTAATCAAACAAAGTAATGGACAGAATGACATAAAGCGAGAGATCTCTGCAGTAATAGCATTATACTTCTTTCTCGCTGGAGTTACGATCATTGTTGTCAGCCACCAATCAAGTAGCACCGGAAACAAAACAGGGATGAGGATGATGATCTTTAATGAACATGCCAAAAATAAACAAATAAAAAATGAACAAGAATTCGGGGTGATTTTACTCCTCTGCCTGGATAAGCAGTGGCCCCATTATTGCTCGGAAACCACACGGGTGCCTCTCCCTTTTAAATCCATTTCCAGGTCAACATAAAAAATTAATACATTCTTACTGTATTTAGTGGAACATTAAATACTGTTGCAACATGTCTAAAGGGAAATATACACTCTTTTTCATCCCTTTTAAGGCCACCATAATTATAATATTATTGTATTTCGTGGGACAGCTTTTATTATTACAACAAACAAGAGAACATAACTGATAAGCATTTCTCATTATGTTACTGTTTGTTTTCAAATATAAACAAAATTGATGAACTTTACTTTTGTCAATGTTTTGTTTGATCCGATCAGTAACATATTTATACAAAAACATCAACACAACCGAATCTTGCCTACACTGTTTTGACACAAACAAGAATTCCAAGAGGGCATGTGGAAATATAAAAAGATCGGACAGGGAAAGTAGCATTCAAGGAGGACAGTCAACCACAAAACACAGAAACAAACATGGAAACAGACAAACAAGAAGGCAAAAGTAATAATATAGGTAAACGACATCACAAACACAAAAGGGTTGACAATAGGGCTACCGCCTTGGAACGGTCAGTGGCAAAGTAGGCCACTGGGGGTTTAAACCGGTTCTAGGGTGCACCAAACCTCACACTTACTCTACTGTCATCCCATTAAAACAGGACAGTGTAAATAAAGAAATCCCCGCCATGATCTAATCTCTAACCAACGAGGCAGCATCAATAGGCATTATAAGTAAAACACAAATATGCTCGTGTAAATATAATACAAAAAAACAATAGCCTAGAAAGCCACAATGAACGTACTCATTGACTTGGCAGAAGCCAGAGCAGTAAGAGAATAAACCATTAAGGGCACGACAAGAAAGATCATAGACAAACATCAAACGCCACCGTCCCAATGGGCTTTAAGTAGGCGTCATAGGGTCCACAGCCTGTCTGGTCATCGTACAACCAAAGAGGAAAGCATAGTGGCGAACTGTAAAGGGGTCCACCACCAAGCATGCAGTACGTTGCAAAAGGATAGGGTCATAATCTCTTTTGATAAACTTTTTAACAAGCTCTATTAGCTAGTGACGTTATTTTTCTGACAATATGATGCCAAATGAAAAAGGGGGAAAACCTTGATGTTCAACACATATTTCCTTTTTTGTCGCCTGTGTAGAATGGCAAACACTTTTGGATCACTTTGTCCGTCGTCTGTCGTCGTCCGTCGTTGTCACCCATCCGTCACACCTACAACCTAACCTTGGCCATGAATTAAAAAGTTCACGAAACTTCACAAAAATCTTCACCCAATAGCTCTCACTTTCATTTCGACAGAGCTATACCCCCTTAATAACTATGTAACCTGCAATCCGACATAGCCCATATCACACGGCAGGCGACAGAAGTTCAGGCCCTTTAGTCAATAAAATAAAATAAAAACAAATAAAAACATAATGAATTCAGACATAGGATCTGACATCCTCATCTCAGATGAGCTCGAGTCGACTTTCTGTAATATTACATATTTGCATGTGATTTGTATAGGAAATACTGGGAATAGAAAAGCTATATCTACTCGTTTGCTCTACTGGGAAATATCTCCCAGTGGGAGTATTTCCCAGTACGGAACATTGCTCGGCATTTTCCGTCAGTGGCGGGAACGCCAAATGACGTTCCGATTGTTTTACGGACGTCGTCGTCAGATTCCGCCACAAGGGAATAACGATCACAAGTTCCGATTCCACTTGTTTTGTTTGTATGACGTAGTTCTCGTGCAAACTGGTGTAAAAAGACGTGAATCATTGGACATATTAATAAAATATCATTTTAAATTATGTAATATATAGTTTAATAACCAGTGTTTTTGAGATACTGAAAATATCTCCCTCGGTAGAGAAATGGTCCCCGCACTCGTTCTTATATCGGGGCTATTTCTCTACCTCGGGAGATATTTCCCGTATCTCAAAAACACTGGTTATTAAACTCTATTTCTCGAAACATTTTCATATCGTACTAAGCTGAGACTGAAATTCGTTAATCACGTAAGCAGAAAATGAACTCTAGCTCAAGCGAGTTCTCGAAATGAGTTGATTTTCCTGAGCCAGATTCCAGATGTTTTTTTCTGTTTCAGTGCGAGATTTCAGCTCAGAAGTTAAACATCTCTTCTTTCAACACATCTGTAGCAATGCTTACTATATTTTGGTCATTGTCAAACTAGTCCGAGACTTTAATGGGAAAAATCAAATACAATTTGATGAACAAAAAAGACAACAGACTGAAATTCCTTATTTTGACATAATCCAGAGCAATACCTCGGTGACATAACCACAAGTTTTACTCAACCATTTATTAACATTGAAACAAACTGAAATTCCCTGTATAATTAAATTCTGTATAATAAATGGCTATAGCATTCACCAAATTTGCTCATTGTCAATTTTATTTGAAAGCTCGTTGAAAAAATCCTTCCATAAAGAGTTGGTGTGATCAGCTGTAAGAAGGCTTATATCGCAGTATTGTGGTGTCCATAAGGTTTTTAAATGATTTTTATCTCACTGATAAACATCTTCTAACAATATTGGACGAACACCAGTAGAATACAAAGTTTCCATGACCTGAACAGTTTGTCGGAGATGGGTGGGGAGAGAGAGAGATGCCTTTCTGTGATTTGTTGAAATTGACATTCTGGGCATGTATGGCAAAGATGATAAAATGAGGTACCTATGAGGAAAATCAAAAGCTTTACCCAGTTTGGGCTGCGAGTTCAAACTCAAAAATAGGTACTTCTTTTTTTTTGGTGCCGCTATTGAATTCCAACAAAAATATTATTATTATTTAGTAAATATTCAATAATGGTAAGTGATTAATGTTTGTCAACGTAATTATTTCGTGTTTTATAAGCTAAACGTTACGGACATTTTCCCTTTAAAGCAAAGGAAAATATTTAGCACATTCTTATATCTTTTTTCATTGGTTTTGACACTAATGAAGTGATGTGGATGTGCTGCACCCGACATTGCGTCATAAAAAAGCCTACAAAATGCACGTGCCGCTGGCATTGCACGTGCGCAAAAAACAGTGAGCCAGGAAGAGATTGCAGATACTTGAGAGTGACCCTTTGTCCCAAAATAAATCAATTTGTCATTGTGAAACGCACTATCATATTCTCAGAAGCGATTTCAAGGCCTAAACATATTAATATATGTGTGGGCCACACTGTCTTACCACGCGCAGTAGGAACACCAATTTCCATGCACAAATCATTACAATTAGCCATAAGCAAGGCACAGTCTAAGTATTCTTTCCTACCGCCAAAAAGAAAGTCGTCTAAATAATGAATAACACTATCTAATTTGGACTACCCATTCAAGACCAGTTGCATATTTTTCAAAAATGAGAACAAGAAATGGAACATACCATTGGAAGACACATATCGCAGAAGAATTGTCCCATAACTTTAAAGCCCAACAACTCAAAAACGAGATAATTTATTGGCAGTAATCTAAAAGCAGATGTCCATTTTTCATAGCCAAGCCTCTGGCCCCAGGCCAATGGCCTGGTCAAAAGATGCATATTGAACATTACGTACATTTGGATCAATAACATCATAATGGGTATGACAAATGGTGAATGGGACCAGATCGATTGGAGATATACTTATATTTTGAAAAGGTGGATCCACAAAGAGCCCTGCCATACGCCCTAAAGAAACTTCTTTCATAACCAAGTGTAAAGCTTCCACTTCATTATTTTTGACAGAGACTAGGTTTTGGCAATCTGAAAATTGCCTTGGTCCCGAATAATGCAGCCTAAACCCATTTATCAATTCATTGTCGATGTTTGTATCGGGATAACACTGCAAAAGTCTACACAGTGGTTTTACTTGAATTGGTTTTAATTGAAGTTTGCCCGCGAGTTGGTATATTTAAATTGGAGCCTTGGCGAAGCCCCAACTGGAACAGCTGACCTATATACTGGACGTGTTGGGTAGCTTGGCACAGGGCCAGTTGGACCCCCAAACGAATAATGCTTAAGTATTTTAACAAACCAGACGTTGCCTGAAAGGAGGTAAAACACTTATATAATTTAAAAATGCATCTGTCCATTGCTGAACATCAACAACTTCAGACCCCGAATACTTAGGCTGCAAAATCAATTGTCCATCAATCAGAGATATGTTTTGAATTGTCTTCATGTGGCTTGGAAAGGAGTAACATAAGATCAACATACTCCCCGTTTATTATCTTGCTTGATAAACTAGGACAAATGTTGGAACCCAACTCATCATGAATGTGGGAAAACAGCATTCTCCGTACGCGTACCTTCGTTTGGGGCCTCAGGTTCAGGAATCACGACGCCTCGCCTGATGCCCCCGAGCGACTCAACCAACTGCGGCAACACCTGTCGTACCACTTCCTTGATCAGTTCAGGGTCCACGACTGGAGGTACTGGTGTCCTTTCCGGCACCTTCTCAGGAGTCTTTTCCAACCAAACTACCTTCTGACTCCTGGCGTAAGGACTTTTAGATTGGCGTTTAGGCATGGTTAAACTGAAGTTTAAGGCGAGCGATTGATCATCAACAATAATAATATTTGTATATTTTTTATTTATTATTATTTAACTTTTTTTATTTTTTTTATTTTTTATTTTATTTTAGTATTTATTTTTTAAACATGCAAAAGGTCAGCCTGACGAATGGCAAAATGTTAACATCAACTGCAGTATTTTCTTCGTCAACAACAACAATATTGTATCACGTATGTTGATATTTCGTAGTTTTTTAATGGCGAAAATTAATTATAATATTTATGAAACGAGTCCTGTTCCGGTCAATTCCGCCGCCGACCATCTTCAAGGACCCAAGTACATCCGAGTCATAAAACGAGAAACACATGTATAATTCATTTAAACAAAAACAATAAACTACTGGTTTAAGAACATCAAAGGGGAACAACTCGCACATTGAATCATATATTGGGTAGAAACAGTTACTTCCCTTGAATAAAGAGTTTATAAAATCTACCAGGGCAACAAGTACGTTATTTATTAAAAATACGTTATCTAAGAAAAATGTTATTTAATATGACGACTATTCTGTATTGCTTCTTTGCCGTAGAAAAAAACAACACGATTGAGAACACAATTTAAAATTAATGAAACACGAGTTAAATCTACTAAGCCATATAATGGCCTCTAACACAAAAACAAAGAGAGGTCAGCAGCCGTTACAATCTCTATTAATCCTAATTAATTACAATCCTCTGCAACAATTACTTCGTCACAAAATGACTACCAACATACAAACCAATTTACATCAGACTTAACAGTGCTTTTTATGTTGCGAATACCAATAAAATTAATTGTTTGTACCGTATAAATTACTGAACGTTTTGTTCTATTATTTTTTTGCAGACAGAGGATGTGGTAATTAAGTAGCCGGTGTCTGTTATAAATTGCACCGACAGAATGTTATACAAGAAATGGCATATGACCACCTAAATAACAGTAATTTATTTTTTAATGCACAAATTCCAATGTGTTAAAAATAAAAAATAAATTATTTCCAAAATTACACTACAAAATGGTTTATCCAAATTGTATTGTGTCCAGGTGTTCATGTAATATAATAATGAATATGTGATGGTTAAAAGTATAGGTTTATTCACGGGTTCTTAAACTACGTAGGATTGCATATGAGTGAAATGCATTATGAGATGGTAACTCTGAATTCGACGCTCCAATTTTGGGGTTTGGTCCGGCTGGTTAAAACCGGTTATATTGTGATTATAAAGGTTGTCTTCTCTAAATATGTATATATATATATTGTCATCAGTAGGTTTAGAAACGGTGTACTACTTATCTTTTCACTTTTGGCATTTAAAAGTTTACTCCAATAAATTCAAACTCTACGTTTGATCTGTATTGAGACAGAAATAATTCCAAGCTCACCATAAATCATACAATATAGCGTGCTTTTAAAGGATATATTTATAAAACTTCTATTGAAATTGATCAAACTATCATTACTTTTCGATACCCCATACCTCGGAACCAAATAATAAAATAGGTACAGTTGTTAAACAAATGTAACTGCATATCCATGGGAAGTAGTAATTTCCTTGTTTTTTTCACATAACATACTCAGCC
>JAWPHD010016531.1:0-49352 GCA_037043455.1 Cyrtodaria siliqua
TCTGTTATCGAAAGGGAGTGTCTTGCAATAGTGCGGGGTGTCAGTAAATTCCACCGATATGTTTTTAGTAAGGAATGTGTCTTGGAGACTGACCACCAACCGTTAGCTTATATGAACAAAGCAAAGGTAGCTTAATCAACCCTTATAGAAGGCATTTGATGACAATCACTCATTTGATTCGCGCATCATCATCTTCTTGAGCTCTCGCGCATCACAGTTATCGCGCTAGAGCATAGATCAACATTGTTATAACTTTAACAACACTTTAGTATCGTATATAGTCAGTCGACACATTCAGTATTTGTAACAATACTAAGAACGTCTTAAACGTTCATGAGAACATTCTTTTCATATTTGATCTGTGTATTCGCTTGTTTTTTTTAGATAATTGTATATATATTTAATATATTTTAAAAGTTGCATTAAACTTATGTAATTGCATTCACCGTCATTGATTCGTTCCTGAGTTAGCCCCAACCACTAGAGTCATCTTGCGACATCGTAATAGTTTTATTGCTCAGCATTTCATTATGTTACCTATTGCTTAAGTAAACTATGAGAATCGTTTAATGGTATCCGGTATGGAATTCTAACAAGAGCTGAAATAACTGTGTGTTTTGTCTGTACGAAGTCTACGTCGAGGCTTATAGCAAAACCATCAAACCGAATGTTGGAATTCCCCATCGTATCTGGATATCTACGATTGATTCTCTTTTATTTGCGTACAACTGAAATTGCTGCGTTTATGTTACGAACTATCAGCGATTGGTATATTTACACAATGGCGTCATGCAACTGATGCTTGCGGCTTTGATCTAACCTCAATTTCAAGATCAGATGTGTCTACACATGTGGACAATGCTGATCTTTATCAGATAATATATCTTATTGTAGACGACAAGCGTCTTAACGGAAAAGAAAGAAATAACTAAAGTAACATTGAACTATTTGTTGACGAATGTAAAATCCTCCGGGTGCGTATTCTTTATTAAAATATAATTAGGTTTCATCTTGAGAAAAAATCAATTCCCATGTGTAGACATTATAATGAAACAAACATGCTTCAGTTCCATTTCCTTACACTTGAAGATTATGTATGTTAAGATCACATTGAATACTTATGATACGTGAATATGTAATTGGCAGATCAGTGAGCCGCGGGGTTCTGATGTAGTGCATCCATTTTGAAGTTACACGAGACAATGATTAATAAGCTTGATGTTGACACGAACGGTAGATGTTGACCACAATTATTGCTAAGTGTGTCAGTTTGATGTTGACATTTTACGAAAGTTCGACGCTTGTCCTGGTTATTGAAAAGGGTTAACGTCTTGGAACGGTCAGTGGCAAAAAAGGCCGCTGGGGGTTTAAACCAGGTTCTAGGGTGCACCAAACCTCACTTATCCTACTGTCAACCCAATGAAACGGGTCAGTGTAAATAAAGAAATCCCCGCCATGAACTATTCTCTAACCAACAAGGCAGCATCAATAGGCAATATAAGTAAACCACGAAGACGCTCGTGTATAAATAAATACAAAAACATATAGGCTAGAAAGCCACAAAGAAGGTACCCAATGACTTGGCAGAAGCCAGAGCAACAAGAGAATAAACTAATTGGGGCAAGACAAGACAAGACTGCAGACAAACATTAAACGTCACCGTCCTTTTGGGCTTTCGGTAGACGTCATCATATGGTCCAAAGCCTGTCCGGTCATCGCACAATCAAAGAGGAAAGCATAGTCAATGGGTGTAAACCCAGTATCAGCGCAAATGGATTCTCGATGAAAACCAGTCACGGTTGCTCAACGAAGATTCAATACTGCCTGTACTATGTAGTTATTCGACATAACAATACCATTGTATAAATCTGTCACTGTGTCCTGACGATTGTAATTCTAAAGTCACGGTTTGTCCCTTACAGTGTCACGGATTTTCTACGACTATTACAGGTTTGATTAATGGAGGGAATCGTAGCTACCAGACAGTTTAGACAAGCTTAGATTTTCTTACATAGAAAATAGGCCTTCAGTTGAAGGGGTTGGTCGGTACCATCTGAGGTGGCAAATTCTAACACTTATTTTTGAGATGGATGATTCCTATAGATAATAAATCTGGGATGCACAGCTTATGTCCCGATTTTGGGGCAAAATCATCAAAATTTGACCAGAAATCTATGAAAACTGGAATATATGTTTAAAAAATATATCAGAGTACATTTTTTTTTTTTTTTTTTCAAAGGTAGAAGTTGATTATTTTTGAAAATTTGGCTAAAAACTTTCAAGATTTACCCCCAGAATGGAAAAAAAAATCAAGGAAAATATATTTTTTAATATTTTTATAAATATTTTTATTACATAAATAATTGATTCATAGTAATTAATTTAAACTGTGGTTTCTACTATTCTATCTTATTGGGAGTTTAAAAAAATATTTTAACGAAAATGACTAAATTAGTAATTTAACTAGTAAATTGATATGGAAATCTAAACGAAACTGTAAAATAAAATAATGTATTTTATCACATATTGTGACAATAGTAATTAGCTTGAATCCATATCAGAAGTGAACATGCTCATGGATAAACAAGGGTGACAAACTACTTTTGAAAATACATTTTAAAGGTTGTACATCACGCCTTTTAAAGTAAAAAAAAAATGTTCCAATCCATGTTCAAAAGGTCAACTGTACTTTATGGTTATAAAATTTCGAATTTACCATTACCAATTTACCAGTCAATTCAGCCATCAGAATGTCCGTCTGTCTCTCCCTCTCTCACCTTCATTGTCATTTTGCAATAGTTTATCTCTCAACTGATCAACTTGCACATCTGAGAATTTTAAATCACTTACCAAAAAAATGAATGAATGAAGTCGGGTTAACACATCTTATTAGGTCATATTGGGACAGCAAAAATCATGTCGGTAATATTCACTGATGAGTACATACACTAACAATATGCATTAATGAGTAAATACACAAGCAAACATATAATGCAGCAGCAAGAGCTGCTTGACCCTCTATTCAAAGAAATTCTAGATCACTAGTGAAATTTCGTGCCATCCTAGGCCTACAATTTGGTGATTTTTGGGTATTAGCTCTTTCACATTGTTTTTCAAGATATTTGCATGGCAGTGTCTGTGATGAGTCCCATCACTTTGCACAACACATTTTGATATCTAAATACTAAAAAATGATATCCCTTAGAAGCAACAAACACAAACAAAAGAAGTAGCAGACTCAGTTTTATTGAATATGTTCATTAGCTAATATGAAGATGAGTTATATAAAATGCAACACCTCTCACGCCTCCTAGCGTCGACAGAATTCTAAATTCATTAACATCGGATGTCTGACGTTTGTAAGAATCATTTTACAGGTAAAATTATTATAATTTCATCAGTTAAAATCTATATTCGTTATCCACTTATATCCCTAGTCGCTAAAAGAAATCTTGCCTAGCAATACACCTTGTCCTATTGCACTGTAGGATTTTAGATACAGTGGACAGGCGGGGAATTCTATGACAATTTGTTTCTATATTATGTAAGGCAAGATGTAAGGCTGTTTTGTCGTGCCCTTAATGGGTTCCTCTTGATGCTCCGACTTCTGACAATAAAAGTAGTATAAAAGTTGACTTCTGACAGATCATAGAGTACGAGAGGCGCCCCACTTATATTTGAACACTTTTGTTTAAGGTGTTTTTTTTCAGCGGAAGTGATTGTCATAAAAAATACGTGATTTAATGATGTGAAACTGTCATTTAGAACGTATGCATTTAAAAATAATATCCAATTTCACGCGGTCCTTTTTAAATTGCATTTTGAATAAGGTGTACACCATTTTCTAATTTGAAGCCTATATGTTGCTGTTGCCGTGGAGTTTTACCTTAAACCAAAAAATTGCACTAATTGCATATCATAATTGTTTAAACCTGTGTTTATAATTTAAATATGATCGTATGTTTTATTTGAAGACAAAAATATAGATTCTGAATTAAAAGCTCGACTTTTTATCGCAATATTAAAAAATTGACAGATAATAGGAAAATTTGCTCCTGTGTTACTGATAATTTTATATATTAACCAAAATAACTGTTTTTATCATATTTTGTGATATAAAAACATGAACAGTTATTGTTGATGTATATCATATATGTATATCGTTTACCTTATAAAGATATATTTGGTAAACAAATATATTATTTTTATCATTATTTGCAAATGTGTGTGTTTTGCCCCTAAATTTTAAGTTATATACTTTTCTATATTTTCTTTTGAAAAACTTATGAAACTTGTTTTTTATAGCGGAGGAAGTCACAGAAATGCCTGCAGTTAATGTTTTGAACTAGACGCTTTCGTAAATTTAGTCATTTTCATAGTTGAATTTCATGTTAATTTTCGCTAAAATCTTGAAAATCGACAAATTTAAAAAAAAATGCATATTACACTTTTCTACGTTCAGGTATGGACATATCGGATTACTATAACCTTTAACGATATTTTAAAAGCATTTGTGTTAAAATCTGTATTGCAGTTATTTTTATAATTGACGATTTTTGCTTCAAAATGTCATTCTCTACCCATTTTCAAAAATGCGGATGCAGCAACATTAGGAAGCACATAATAGTGCATGTCATAATGTTTCATATCGAAGGAATCATTAGACTTGACATTACAATCAACATATTCGGCGAGAATTTCAAGATAGTTGATTCAGTTACACAATAAAAGTGTTCAAATATAAGTGGGGCGCCTCTAGTACATTTGAAATAATCTCCTTAGGTTTCATTATTTGTTATACATTTTATACATTTCTTTTCTTAAATGTAAGGTTTTATCCTAGCGGCAAAATTTTTGATTTACACTATCTTTATGTTTGGGGATGATAGCAGTGTACGAATGGGATTTGTTGCATCTTTGAACCAGTTTATCCTCCAGATCATGATTGTCCAGATTGCAACTACTGTTCCAAGGTGGTACCCATGTTGTCAACCCTTGTTTGTGATATACTTTTTGAATTGATTTTGATTTACTGTGTTCTGTGAAAGCTACAGTTCTCGTTCGACTTTTATGCTATGTTATATTACCTAATGTAGTGACTACGTTCTGTGGATGATGTTGGTGGATATACCGTTGCTCTCATTAAACCACATTTCATGTAAATTGGGCTTTCATTCAAGGCATATGAGAAAGTCTGTTTTCAACAGTGTTTATAATCGAGTGATTCCTTGAAGTTCATGCATGTGCTTCACGGAAAATGAACCATTTATAAGCTTATTCATGTTTTGAATTTAAATGTTTTGCAGTGTCCTATGTTAAACAATTACCAACAACTTCACATGCCACTTACAACTCTTTATCGCCAAATTTACTTTGTTTTTCCTTTTCTTTCAATGTGTTAGTTTGAAGAACATGTTATATGTAGCCAGTGCAAGTTAGTATAGGGTTTGATGTGCTTAGATGCATTCCATTCATTTTCATTGGCTTGCAGTATATCGAATATGATATCTGGAGGAAATAATGCAGCTGCGGATATGCTCATCAATTCGCTGTGCTCACTACAAGCAGAATTAATCCTATAACCCTCAAACATATCGTTAACAGATGTCTTATCATTGTCTGTTGGAGGTTCTTAGTGTGCATCTTTGTTGTCTATAACAACTTGATTCGTAAGATATGCACTTCTGAAAACTCTAAAGCGAGGAAGTAGTTCTATCTGGCAACAGGACGACAACTTTTCTCCTTGTCTGTGTTTCTTTGTTTAAAGGTTCTACTTTTGTTTGGTCAACAGGAATCCCTCCAAATGTGTTATTATAACTAAGATCTACTATATGTACCTGTACATTTTAGATTTAGAGCTCCAGTGTTTGTTAGGTTAAGAGCATAGTGAATCTGGAAGGATGCTAGATGCTCATTTCAGTTTGCTTCCCTTGATGCATGGATCAACCGAGAAATATTTTCATAAGGTCTATACACGTATAAGGGCATCTAATGTGCTGACAAATCTGAATTGTCCGTCTGTAAGAGGATGAGGTAGACCTACTACAACCTCATACTCAAATGGCTTTTGTTTTGTTAAGTTATTAAACTAATTGCTTCATATAGATCTATGTAAATATACATATCGGTCGTACCTGCGACCTTCTGATATGCCTGCAATGTTTGAAAATGATCACTTAAAGATGATCAAAATAAAGCAGATTTAGAAATCGGTGTAAATGAGTCTGATGCAAAAATATAGATGATTATGAAAGATTGAATGTAGTTGGCGTCGATGTAAACAATTCTTCTTTAAATCATACATTCATACAAAATACAAAAGTGATAGTTTGAAACGAAGGAGATCTACAGAAACATTAGCGCCGAAATGCAATGGCACCACCGATTTGGATTGTCTCGCATATCCGATGAGCACGTTTAATAGTAACAATAACTGGATAGGCACTCTATAAAGAACGATGGACTTATTAAACCCGCAAGTGAACTGAAAGGGCTATACCAGGCTTTTCCTTGAGGTCTAGAAGACCGATTTTTAAATTTTCAAATAATATCATTTACTATTATAAATGACCCAAACATAATGAATGTGACTATAAATTACTCCTTGTGTACAAAGAAATCCATACTTCACGGTAATAATGTGCTATCCTAGGTGACGCAACATGGCTAAGTTGACCCTTTTAAGTGCAACTTCATTCATAATATAAATTGTAAATTCTAATTGTAGACATGGTAGACCTATAAATCACACTTTCAAATAACGTTTCGATTGATATTATATTTTCATCATGGACTGGAACATTTTAACAATTTGGATTTTTCTATATAAAAACATGACGTACCCCCTTTAAAATGGTTTTTTTCCGCTCAAAATTAGTTTGTTACATTTGTTTTCCTTAAATAGTGTTTATCACAAACTCTGATTCACTATTGCCAGCCATGAGATAAACACAACTAATCTTATCACAAGATGTGATAACAACCATATATTTCCAGTTTATTTTGTATTTGTTAAATATTTCCATTAAAATATTGTTCAACCTCCCAATAAGATATAATTGTACAAACCATACGTTACATTATCAACAAACAAATTATTTATGTAATGAAAATAATTATAAAAATCAAAAATATGTCCCTTGACTTTTTTGATCTTTTTTTTAAATTTTTGTAAAACTTGTAGCATTCAAGGAGGACAGTCAACCACAAAAAACAGAAACAAACAAGCAAACAGACAAACAAGCAGGCAAAAGTAATAATAAATGCAAACGACATCACAAACACATAAGGGTTGACAATAGGGCTACCGCCTTGGAACGGTCGGCGGCAAAGTAGGCCACTGGGGGTTTAAACCGGTTCTAGGGTGCACCAAACCTCACACTTACCCTACTGTCATCCCATTAAAACAGGACAGTGTAAATAAAGAAATCCCCGCCATGATCTAATCTCTAACCAATAAGGCAGCATCAATAGGCAATATAAGTAAAACACAAATATGTTCGTGTAAATATAATACAAATAACAAATAGCCTAGAAAGCTACAATGAAGGAATTCAATGACTTGGCAGAAGCCGGAGCAACTAGAGAATAAACCATTAAGGGCACGACAAGAAAGATCATAGACAAACATCAAGCCATCGTCCCAATGGCCTTTAGGTAGGCGTCATCATAGGGTCCACAGCCTGTCCGGTCATCGTACAATTAAAGAGGAAATGAATACCAGTAGCAATTAAAGAGGAAATGAATACCAGTAGTAATTAAAGAGGAAATGAATACCAGTAGCAATTAAAGAGGAAATAAATACCAGTAGCAACTCCTAATAAATCCACAACTTCAGTTCAAATTAAGAGCGTATTCTACTGCTGGTGAAAATAATAATAGTAATAACTAAAACATGAGCAATGTGTAATGATACAATTCCCCGATGTACAACTCCATACAAAAGGGTTAATTATAAGAATAGTCCTGCTGTAAAATAGAATAAGTTTGTAGAGATATTTTTATATAAAAAACTTAGACATTACATGGTAAGAAAAACTATAAAGTATACATTGTTGAAGAAACAGCACGGTGCTCCGAAAACATAAGTACTTACATAATGGATATTGCGCGTGAACAAAGTCAGTTTCAAGGATGGAGTCTCATCAGGCAAAGAAGCAATAAACAAAGCAGTTCATTTCACAAACTTTTAGACAATCTACTTGTGGAAATGTGTTTGTACAAACTACAATTTATCATTCTTCAAACTGAAAAAAGGGGTATCCGTCCGTGGCTGCGGGGTATAATAAACAAAGCAGTTCATTTCACAAACTTTTAGACAATATACTTGTGGAAATGTTTTGTACAAACTACAATTTATCATTCTACAAACTGAAATAAAGGATATCCTGGCTGAGGGGTTGCACTGTTAACCTTCTCGCCTCTCACTGCAGCGGGTTCGAATCCCACTTGGAGCTCGACTTGTATGTGAGAAAGCGCCGATTCTTTCGGATGGTGAAGCACCGGTCCAGGAAAATTGGGTGGTCTGCCTCCACCACAAACAGTCGACACTTATATATAACCTAACATGTGTTGAAAATGTGTGAAACACAATACAAACAAAATCAAAGTGAAAAAGGACCAATTTTTCATGTTTGCAACATTCATTCAAAATAGAGACCAGGGATATGGATAAAAAGAATGAAAATGGCTATAACGAACACCAGGAACGAAAAGTTATAGTAAGAAAAGAGAAAAAAAGAGTCAAGGCTAAAGCTAAGGAAGATCCCACCAAATATGTAGCAACATTAAATGTACTTACAATGATCACTAAACCATGTTCACTAGTAAGTGAACTGTATTATTCTAGAAAAGTGTACGGTTATATAACATAATTGTAGAATATTCCCAATGAAATATATTAATCTATACATTGTACATATTTTGATCATTCCAATTGTGTTGTCATTACTTAATGATATACTCATCAAGTGACAAACATCAACATGCATATTTATAAATACAATGTCTGTATGTTCATCTTAAGATGTGATGAAATAAATAGCATCATGCAGATAACTGTGGTAAGCAGAACTGAACCCACTCTATAGTCATATATACCATATCTGAACAACACGACTTGAAATGAACAATAACTAATTACTGCTATTGGGTCACACTCATATAGCTGGACATCATTGAAATTCTCTTGTTTGTCTGGCAATAAAATGCATTTAGTGCCATTAAGATATGACCATGTTTTAGTTTCGAAGCAGTTGGTCAAAACATACTCAGTCTGGCCAAACGTAAAGGCAGGCGATTATGTAAATTGGCTGCATGTTCAATGTATCAAAGTTAACTTTTTCGGAATCCACTTTTCTGGCCACTAACGTACAATCATTCAGTAACCCGACGGAAAGCTCAGATAACTTAATAGAAAGTTGATCTTGGCAGTTGCTACGAAAGAAAACTGCAGTTATCAGTACCAAAAAAAAGAATGACCTTGTTAAATTGTGCACAAAATTAATATTTCCAGAGGAGTTCTGGAAACACTGTAAGACAGAATTCCAATTTCTGACTAGGACAACGAGTACGAAACAGAATAAATATGAAGTAAAAGCCAGTTGATGTACTTTAAAAAGTGTGGTTTAAACCCCCAGTGGCCTTTTTTGCCAGTGACCGTTCCAAGGCGGTAGCCCTATTGTCAACCCTTTTGTGTTTGTGCTGTCTTATTTGGCCTTTTTCATCTTTAAGTTTGTTCTTTCTGTGTGTGTTTGTGGTTGACTGTCGTCCGTGAATGCTGCTTTTCTTGTTCGATTTTATATCTATATTGAATTTGTTAAATATCAAATGGATTAAACAAGTGTAATTTAACTACATATTATTATTACAAAATGAAAGTGTAAATTCGTTGTAGTTTTAGCAAAACGTTTTTCTGAAGACTGCAACTAAGCTTTCTGCAAGTGACTGACTTATATTTTGTATTGAGTAAATGTACCATATGACACAATATGTGCTGAAAATCTTTATATTGACTCATGCCAGAAGGAGCCCAATGCCATTTGAATCCTTTTGGTTTTTAAAATTGTATCATTTGTTTCTATCGCGTGTGTGCTATTTGTTACTTGATACCTTCTTGCACAATTATTTTACAAAAAGTACAAAAAAATATTTCCTTAACAATGGAGTTAAGAATAGCTCTAAAACTCATATTAGACATAAAATTACCACTTGTGTCCATATCTTCCAGGTTTTGAGTTAATTGGTCTTCAAATGAACAAATCGCATGAATTGAAACTTTCAAATGCGGTTATCTCAAAACTTGAAAAGTGTGACTTGTCAACTTTTAGCACTAATGGGGCGATTTGAAGATTTAGTAGCGTGACAATAGTCTTTGACACTAGCCTACACCAGCCGCATGAATTGATGTATGGAAAGCCGAGTAGCTTTTTAGTTATACAAATATTACGAATATTAAACAAGCTCTAGAAAAACGAATAAGCTGAGACACATAGACCCCATAAGAAGTTACTCGGGGAATATCCCCATCTAAAAAAGCAAAATTAACAATATCAAAATTAAAATCTTTAGTACTTTAGGGTATATATTATTAACCATAGTAAAAAGGAAAGGGTTGTCAATGTTTAATATGTCATCCAGATATCTAGAGGTGGCATTAAGGGCCTCAATAACATTGTCCTGGATATCTGGTGAAAGACAACATGAAATCTCTTTCATAGCAATATAAAAAAAATCTGAGACAAGGGGTGCACAGTTCTTACCCATAGGGATACCAACACTTTGTCTATAAATGGTCTAAGTATGTCAGCCTGATGTGACCTTTAACGAACGTATGACTTTGGTCCTAGTTATTTATATGTGTAAGCACTATATCTGTGTGATTCTAACACACTTAACAAACGTATGACATTGATCCTAGTTATTGCTAAGTATGTCAGTCTGATGTTGACACTTAACGAACATATGACGTTCTGCTGCTTTATTCTCTTAATTGTGTTTGTTGCTCACAAAGGATCACCTTTATCAGTATTTATTAACATTCACACTAGCGTTCGTTTAGTGCAGGTTGGCGGCTATAACAAGTCTCCCCGTGCTACGAATCTGTAGTGTTATTTGTACTGGTCCTTTGGGACAAACGAGCAAAATATAGGTGGCCTTGAAGTAGAATAACGCTTAAGCCGGTGCTAGGGGACGTGAGAAGTGTTGCTTCTTTCATTACTTCTCATGAACAGACTCAATAAAACCGAGTCTGCTGCTTTATTCTCTAAATTGTGTTTGTTGCTCCCAAAGGATCACTTTTATCAGTATTTGTTAGTTATGTTATTGGTATGTTTAAGGACTTCATCTGTGTGATGTTGACACACTGAACGGACGTATGCCCTTGGTCCTAGTTATTGATAAGTATGTCAGTCTTATGTTGACACTTAACGAACGTATGGTGTTGGTTCTAGTTATTGATATGTGTAAGGACTACATCTGTGTGATGCAGACATACTTAACGAACATTCAATGAATGTATGACATTGGTCCTGGTTATGTTGACACAACAAACATATGCCGCTGGTCAGGGTTATTGCTAAGGGTGTAATCAAGGAACCATTCTTATGTTGACACTTAAGGAACTTATAACGCGGTTCCTCGTTATTTCTAAGTATAATAAATACTGATAAAGGTGATCCTTTGTGAGCAACAAACACAATTAAGAGAATAAAGCAGCAGACTCGGTTTTATTGAGTCTGTTCATGAGAAGTAATGAAAGAAGCAACACCTCTCACGCCCCCTAGCACTGGCGTAAGCGGTATTCTATTTCAAAGCCACCTATATTGGGCTCGTTGGTCACAACGGACCAGTAAAAATAACACTATTGATTCGTAACACGGGGAGACCTTTTACAGCCGCCACACTGCACTAAACGAACTCTTAAAATCGGCATTCCTAAGTCCGAGTCATTAATACTTTTCAAAGAAGTGCTTAAACACATGGAAACAGTATGCTATTCAATGAGCACCCAGAACATAAAAATAATAAATGGTGAATCGTATATTATGTTACGGATTAGTTCCTAGAACGTAGGATACAGACTGGAATCAAGTTTAAAGGCTTTGTTAGTTTATACACACTTGTAAAAAAATATAAACAACATTCAAATGAGTTATACCTCATTTACAAGTATTACAAGAGTGAGGTTTGGTGCACCTTTGAACCGGTTTAAGCCCCCAGCGGCCTATTTCGCCACTGACCGTTCCAAGGCGGTAGCCCTATTGTTAACCTTTTTTGTTTTTGTGACGTCAGATGCCTTTTTTCCTTATTAACCTTACCATGTTTGTCTTTTTGCGTGTTTTGGGGTTTACTGTGTTCTGTGAAATCTACATTTTCTATTCGACTTTTATACTTATTTTGGTTTCAGTAGTCATGTGAGCACGACCGTAGCCGGGATAATAAAGTCACTGTGCCTAAACTTTCTAGCCTCACACCACTGCGGGTTCGGATCCCACTGGGACCTCGACTTGTCAAGTGAGAAAGTGTCGATTTTCATGGATAGCTGGAGGTATACTCTACTGGTTTTACCCATGAAAAAGGTTGGCGGTTTGTGCCTCCACTACGAACAAAAGTAGATAAAACAGTCGAACAGGACACGTAGCATGCAGAACCAAAGTTAACCTTAAAAAAAGCAAAGAACCAAACAACAATTACAAACATGCATAAAACGCAATCAACCGTAGCCTAAACATTTGGTGAAAATGACGTAAAACATAATTCAACAAACCAATCAACCACTTGTTTTGTGTGTTCTAAAACTGAACAATCATTTACAAATTGCTCTGCTTTATACGTAATACGTTAGAATGTGTATTTAGAAATCTTGTGAAAGACAGATATTGTTACTATTGTCATGCTATTTTGTTGCATGGTGACATTAATTGTTGACACCGTTAACTATCCGTTGAACATTGCACATTCTAACAGTTGTAATAAAAGCAAAATTTCCCTCGAGATGTTTGCGGTTTAAATGTTTCATTTGATTTAATTAGAGTTAAACATATTTTGATTTAGCCAAACTTGAAGTGTTTAAGATAAGAGAAGAACATAACGTGTGAAGATCTTGATTCTGAAAGATATCAAGGCGTTATACTAGTGCTCTTTGTTTTAGACAAATTCAATAATTGCACAGCATGATGATTGGATTGGATTTGCTTAATTCAAGATATGCCAACTAACATTATGTTGACATCATGGTTTCCTGGCATTAACACTGCAAAAGACATTTTCGATATATTTAATGTTAACGCTGAATTACAGTAACTTGGTTTTCTAACGATATTCAATTAAAAGAGAGGAAATTTAGAATTATCCATGTTTCATTTTATTGTAGACGGAACATCTTCAGTAAATGGATGAAGTTTACATCTTTAAGCGGACTGTGATTCACGGTAATGTGTTTTATCAGCACATTGCATGTTTTCCCATAAAAGGAGGATAACACTTAAATGTAAAAAACGAAACAAAATATCATTTCTTTTAGTAACTAATTTTCAAAACAAAATACTTATCGCACAACTATTCTAAAATATATCTAACGGAAAATTAATTAACGATACAAAAGTGAGTAATTTGGACTTGTGTTCAGTATAAATGGACAATATTATGCTTTACGAGCATTCACACAGGCGCAACTTGGTGCGAATATATCAACAGTGGCCTTGGTTTGGAGTGACAAGCAATTATATAGTTTATTCAAGCTTTCAAGCGCATTGTTTTCACATAACTTATTGAGTTTAACCAAACGCGTATGTTCAGATCTGCCTACACATCTTTGTATAACTAAAAAGCTACTCAATCAGGGTCCGTTACCATAAACTTCGTAAAATCTTTGCAAAATATTATTATCGTAAACCTGATCTTCTTTCCAAATATAAAAGTAATTTAAGGACTCTTCTGCGACAAGGACTATCACAACCTGCCTTCTATGGTGATGTGATTTATAAACTTCGTAAGAAATTTGGTCATGATCACTTTCATACTATCTTTGTTAAACTTGTTAAAAAGTTTATAAAAAGAGGTTATGACCCTGTAATTTTGCAACGTACTGCATGCTTGGTGGTGGACCCTTTTACAGATCGCACTATGCTTTCCTTTTTTGATTGTACGATGACCGGACGGGCTGTGGACCCTATGATGACGCCTACCTAAAGTCCATTGTGACGGTGGCGTTTGATGTTTGTCTATGATCTTTCTTGTCGTGCCCTTAATAGTTTATTCTTTTGTTGCTCTGGCTTCTGCCAAGTCATTGAGAACCTTCATTGTGGATTTCTAGGCTATTGTTTTTTTGTATTATATTTACACGAACATATTTGTGTTTTACTTATATTGCCTATTGATGCTGCCTTGTTGGTTAGAGATTAGATCATGGCGGGGATTTTTTTATGTACACTGTCATGTTTTAATGGGATAACAGTAGGGTAAGTGTGAGGTTTGGTGCACCCTATAACCGGTTTAAACCCCCAGTTGCCTACTTTGCCACTAACCGTTTCAAGGCGGTAGCCCTATTGTCAACCCTTTTGCGTTTGCGATGTCGTTTGCATTTATTATTACTTTTGCCTTCTTGTTTGTTTGTTTGCGTGTTTGTTTCTGTGTTTTGTGGTTGACTGTCCTCCTTGAATGCTACTTTTGCTGTCCGATCTTTTTATATTTCTTTATGAGAAGTTTCTTGCAACAATATACGATATAATTACTTTGGGATTTGTTGTATTCATCTTAACATGAAAGAACCATCATGTAATTGCACGTAAACGACCAAATTGTTAAACAATCCCATTGATTCGCAATTAATCTAAACAGACACAGCGTGTGGGGCTGTATTACACTGACTACCATCTTGTTCTAAAATAAATTGCATGTACAAGATTTCCGCTATGGAAACAAATGCGTTTTGCATTTCGTAATGTAAAATGCATGAATGTTTCTCATGAGTTATTGTATTGTTGATACTAGTAACAATAGCTTTGACCTCTGTCCCGTTTATTGGAATGACAATAGGGTAAGAGTGAGGTTTGGTGCACCCTATAACCTGGTTAAAACCCCCAACGGACTTTTTTGCTACTGACCGTTCCAATATTGGTACCAATATATATTAAGCTCGGTACCAATATATATTGAATTTGGTATCAATACACATTGAGCTTGGTACCAATATAGAGAACTTGGTAGCAGTATGCATTGATATTAATGTACATTCAACCTAATATCGATAAACATTATACTTGGTATCGAAGTATATTGAACTTGATACAAATATACATTAGGTTTGGTACCAATAAACATTTAACTTGGTATCAATAAACATTGAACTGCGACACAGTATACAAGAAAAGTGAAACCAATATACGACGAACTTGTTACTTATATACATTCAAAGTAGTACAAATACATATGCGATTTGATACTAAGATGTCTGTCCTACGTGTAATGCGCTGATATCGTATATTTTCGTTCGTATCTACTCTATGCCAGTATAGCATACAAGAACACTTAAATATCATATGTATCACTTGTATAATAATCATTCAACAAAATAATTTAGCGTTTATCAAAATTTCCTTTGCAGCGACTTCAATTGCACAACATTTATCCCGACACGACCGTGTTAAAGCCAGTCTAGTAATGAAGTAATGTAGAGTGTTAGTTTAAATTTAAATTTAATGCACAAGCACTCTAATAATATAAAAATGGTTCAGTTTTAATAAATTTAGTGCTAACTGTATTGAACATTTGATGTTTTTTGACAACATATCTGTCATTTAATGGTGGCAAATTTTGCTAAATGTCGATGCGTGTACGAAAGTCAAATTCGCAATGCTGGTCAACCCGAATCGTATTTTAGTGTTTTTATCAGTTACCGACACATGCATTGAAATAAAACAAAAACACTAGAGACAAATTGATGTTGCATCATCGCAAATTCTCACCCGCTCTTCGCACAGGTCAATACATACACTCATATAAGTATTTTTGCTCCTCTATCCAAATCAACAGGAGACACCCTTGAAGCAATCCCATCATCATAATATTTAATTCGAGGGGAAACATAATTCTACCCCCATCCCATGCACCTTATACCTTGTCACACCTGAGGTCGAAACAAATTAGTTGATATGCTTTGCCTTTTTCACAGACAAGTGTTCGTGTATGCCAAGGGTGAAGGAAAACAGAAAGCTGAACTGCAATTGAATATTTTGTATTATTATTTGATATTTTGAAGACTCTTTCCATTGGATTCACAGTTGACGTAAGAGGGTACATCATACAGTTGTTTAATCCCATCATCATAGCAATTCATATGTGACGTACTAAGGAAAAAGGTCCCAAATTACCTTCTCAACGTCATCCCTTCCAAAAACCCACTTCCAAACTCCTGGGAAGAGATAGAAATAATAATATCGTTTTTATTTGTTTTTCATCTTTCACAGATGCTTATATATAACAATTTATGTGTGAACAAATATATCTTTAATTGAACTGCTGGTTTTCAGTGAAGGCCCCTAATGTTGATCTTGCTTGTCGTTATCATGTGGTGGATGTCATACACTAAACTTGGTTGAATTCCGCTCAGTGGTTTAGAAGGACACATGATAACGGACAGATTGACCGACAAACGGACGTACGGACAAACAGAGGCCTTAACAACATCCCTTAATACTTTAAGCATGGTGATAATGACGTCACTTTTTGACGGCTTAGCGTCACATGACTTGGTGTGCGACGGGTTATGCAAGTAGTTAGTTGTGAACGTCAAACTACAGATTTTTGCCAAATGCGTTATATGATACCTTTTATGTCTAAGAGTTTGAGTATTCCAATTGAAGGACATCTTGCTTCCATTTTGCCCTTACCAGTCGTCGTTAACGTTCTGTTATTACCCATTTTGATTTAAATGCGACATTACATTCAAACGTTTCCAATTTACAGGAGGCATTTTGATTCGTTATTTTTCCACATAAGCCATTCAAAGCATGTAACGTCGACAAGACAGACCGCCAACTGGAAGTAATAAGCCTCACTCTAATACCGCGTCTAGTTGTATTGTCGATTCTCACGCACACAACATTTATTATCGGAACACTATAATGTTGGAATAAAGTTAAGTCTATCGCATTTGCATGCACAGTTTAATGACGTTTAGCGGAAAGCTCAGTCAGTTCAAATATCTGGATGAAAGATGCAATACTCGTTTGATAAGATTGAATCAAAGTATGCTGTTGTATGCTAATTATTTTTTTTAGTCGGTTTAGTCATTTATTAAATTTATCTTATTTTTACAGAAATGGAATGAAAAATATGGTCATACTAAATCTCAATGTTACTGGGCAAATTGGTTTATATTACTACTACTACTACTACTATACTACTACTACTACTACAACTACTACTAGTACTACCAATAATAACAAGACAATGAGTGTTACTCCGACTTTATTCTCGGTCTCTCTATAGAAAACCATAGTGTAAAGGGAATTTATCCATAATTTTGCTTAAAATAAATAAATAAAACAACACTAAAGAACAACAACAAACTAAGATAAATACTTTTGGTTGTATATATACTGAAAGGAAAAAGAAACGCAGGGTGCGTATTTCCGCTATATATTGCATATACTGCACACTTAATTCCATTTATATTCCAAGGAAATTTTGTAAAAAAAAAAAGTGCAGTTAGTTAGAGAAAGGACACAACTGTGATGTTGTAGACGTTTTAGTCACAGTACACGTTGTAACAAGAAATTCATAAATGCTGAAGTTCCTCTTTGAAAAATTGAGCCAGTTCAGTACTGTATTTAATGTTAAGTGATTGCAACATTTAAAGCCTAAGTTTGCTCACCTGCTGGAGCCAAATGCGCATTCTGACGATAATGAAACTTTAAAGGGGTAACCATTGGTGTGTTCAGTGCTGTTTAAACCTTCTTTCTAAAAGGACAGGCATAATGTCGCCCTGTACCATTCGATTAGCAGTAGCATATTAAACATACAATATATAGCGGAAATACGTACCCTGCGGGTTTTTTTCCTTTCAGTATACATGTAATTATCTCTAAATGTTATACATATCCTTGTTAATGTGGTTTAAAGATCAGGTTCTCATGTGCACCAAACCTCACTCTTACCCTAGTGTCATCCCCCACCCCACAAACAATCCACAACGATCTCGTGTAAATAAAGCAATCCCCGTCATGATATATATCGTCTAACAAACTGGAACACTGTTTAAATAACATGTGGATTGCATAGGTAATAGTTATACGTTTCTTTTTTTAAATAATATGACCATGTGTTAATCAGTTTTTGAACTATGACAAGGCTGGTGCACCCTAGAACCTTGTTTAAATCCCAGCGGCATTTATTGCCAATGACTGTTCTAAGGCGGTAGCCCTATTGTCAACCCTTTGGTGTTTGTGATGTATTATCTTGCCTTATGTTCATCTTAACGTTTGTAGTTGTGGTTTGTTGTTGTGCGTGTTTATATTTTAATGTGGTCCTTGAATGATACATTTCATTTTCTACTTTTATTTCAACTTTTGTTGCAGGTTAAAATATGACCTTCAACGACGCTATCGACGTCTATTTTGACGACGGAATGCGATATTCATGTGAGTTTACATATTCCCTATCGGTATTAAACATAAAGAAGCGCGTACCATTATTTGTTACATAATTGCACATATCTTGTCGACGTAAACTACATGGTTTCTTTACAAAGACATTTGTTCCCAGTGGGTTAATGCTGTATACAGGGAGATGATGTATTAGTGAGATTAGTGTTTCCAAGATAAATCCTAAAATATTGGCAGACATAAACCTTTTACCTTACCATTAACACGTTCTCAATTGCGATTGCAAAATGTTCCATAATAAACAATTTATGAGTACATTTATTTTTCCATAAAATAATTCATTGTAAGAATGGTTACTTGTGTTTACTCAGTTTATCTCCAAGTAGATTCGACAAGCACGCCACAGACACATCGTTAAGATAAAGACACGAGTTTGTAGCGTTCACAGATATCAGACAGTGCTAAACATAAAAAATGTTTCCATTAGGGATTCAGTTCACAAGAGTAATGCAAAATATTCAAGGGTCTGCAAGCATTACTTAGAAGTAAATTGATTTCCGTGTCATCTTTTGATTCCTTTAATGTTATACATCACTAATGTCTTCTGTTCTTGAGAACAATTAGAACAGTTTTACCAACCCAAGTCAGTACCATTTACGACTTGCAATGTGTTATTCTTAAAACAGTACGTCCGTGGCCAAGTGGTTAGAGTCTCTGACTTGATATCACTTACCCCTTAACCGCTACGTGGGTTCTGTCCGTCAGGGGCCGACGAATATTTATTGCAGGAAGCTATCTAGCTGGCTGGCAGAACTTCGGTGGTTATATTCAGTTACCCTGGTGGGCACCTAGGGACTTCCTCCACCAATGGGAGCTGGAAAAGTCTCCATATGACATTAGCTGTTGGTGCTACAGTAACATCCAATTCAATTAAACGGTACAATTTACGGTCAAAGATATATAATACTGATATTGTAAATATGGTGTTAATAATCGTAGAAAGTCCAGTGATGTAATGGGTAAGCAGAGAAACTAGAAGTCCTTGGTTCGATTCAATCGAAATTTGGGTATTCATATATATACATGTATACATATATATGAGAGGATATCCAAAGATCAGAAAAAGTACATATATGTGGGTGAAACTATAATATCAGGTACGCACGAACATTTAGAGGACAGTGTTCGTGTCCTCTGCTTGTTTTGGTATTTAAAGAAGTCAGTAAAATGCTATTACTACAGTTTAATGTATTAAACATTCAACTGTTAACGCCGTAGCGTTGATATAAAAGCATATATGTATACTGTCTCGTGACTTTGATTTCACGTCAGTTCTATTAGGGTATTGGGGTTTCCTATACTGCTCAACAGCGTAATAATGCGCAAATAAAAATTATTAAAAGCTTTCTAAGATGGTGAAAAAGCTACTGTTCATTCCGATCTTTTGAGATCACTGAGCCCGGTATCTATACACAGATATCGGAGGTACATTCTCAAATGCTTTCTTTTTACTTTAATTTCGTAAAGGTGGTTCCACTACTCCAGCCTTTAACGGTTCTGAACATGTTTTAATCACCCTTAGGATATGTTGCCTGCTTTTTAATTTAATCGTTTGACTATTACTTGTTATACGCAGGCTTCGTAACCTCTGCTCTCAAATAAATACTATTTTATTTATATCGCCCGTTTTTTCTCGCTTAGGGCAAATACAATTGTTATAACTGAGACTATATGCCGCTGGCCATGGAATGGTAATGCAAATACCACAGTGAAGGTTTCATGCTCACAGTCATATGCATACCATCTTCGGGATGGCACAAATGTTCGTACTATTGCCATTTTAAAGTTCTGCTCAACCCGGGCCAAGAGAGCATTAACGGAAACCACCACTTTCAATACCGCTGATGAACAGTCTCGATGAAACCGAGAGAGCAATCATGTTTACATTCACTGTGTTCGGCGATTTCCAAATTTCTCCTTTAGCGTTTCATACTAGTTTATCTAAACAATTTGTACTACTTCTTGAAGATATTTTGGAAATATTAATCACGACTAAAGATATAAAGATCCCGAAAACTTAAAAAAAAAAGCCCGCAGAAGCGTAGCTTTATTTCTGGATTTCTAGGGGCTGACAATAGTGATGCTGAAAACAGAATCAATGTCGTGTTTTATTTCAAAAGAATGGAATGCGGGTATTTTTTCAATTACGAAAGCATTTTTTCAATTATATGTCGTTCCACTTTGGTCGACGTTATTTGTTTCAATTTGACAATATTCAACGTCACCCTTACTGGAACGTGATGCTTGCTTATATAGTATGTATATGTATATATATGAATATATATCAGTGTTTGCAAAGTAATATACATTTATGTCGTGTTGTTTGGTCAACAATAAAACGATAGGCAGTTTTAACTCAATGTTTTCCGAAAATCAAAGTTATATCAATTTTAAGGAGAGTTTTACTATTACGTCGGCATATATCCTTATTATTTCCTTGTGACATCCGAATGAAAAAGATGAGATCAAAATGTCCAGAAACTTCGAAGAACCTGTACAAAATCGTGTTATCGTAATCTTGATCTGCTTTTTAAATACAAAACTAATTTAAGATTCTTCTGCGACAGGAACTATTACAACCAGCCTTCTAGATGACGTGATTGACACACTTTTTTATGATCATTGGTCATGATGACGTTCATACAATATGTATTATACCTTTAAACACGTCTATCAAAAGAGGTTATGACCCTATCATTTGCACCGCACTGCATGTTTAGTGGTTGGCCCATTTACAGTTCGACATATTGTGGATCCTATGATGACGTCTATGTAAATCCAGAAAGGATAATAACGTTTGATGCTTGTCTCAAATCGTGCCCTTAATGGTTTATTGTCAGATTGCACCTTCTTCTCCCAAGTCAATAGGTACTGAATACTTTAGTGGAGTGCGTGATCCAGTGGTAGAGCTTTGGACTCCAGATCGAAATATCATGGGTTCGATCCTCGCCTTGGCCATGTTATTTATCATTAAGCAATCCACCTTGCTTAGTATTAGTGCTACCCAGGAAGCCATCGAGAGTTATTAATCTAAGTTGTGGCTTTTTATGCCTTTGTTCTTTTATATTCATATAATTTATACTATGATTATCATCGTCCTATATGTATTGCCTATTAACGCTGCATACGTTTTTAGATGATATATTCTGGCGGGAACTTCTGTATTACACTGTCCAATTGTAATAGGATGACAATAGGATAAGAGCGGGATTTGATGCGCCCTTAAAACTAGTTTAATCCCCAGCGGTATTTTAGCCATTGATTGCTTCAAGTCGGTAGCCTATTGTCAACACCTTTGTGTTTGTGATGGCATATGCATTGTCTCTTATTTATTTGCTGTTGTTTGTTTCGATGCCTGTTTTTGGATGGCTGTTGTCCTTCCTATCAATTTGTACAAATGGCACTGTAAACACTCAGATAATGTTAACGGATTCAACAGCGCTAAATTCTTCCCTGATTAAAAACATGCCGTTGCCAAATTGAACTGCAATGAATACTACTGTATGGTAGCAATTGGCATGTGTGTTGAATAATCTATAAACACAATCAAATCTATTTGAAGTTTAAATGTAGCATATAACACATTTCAAATGTTTATAGAATGTTATATATACATATTTAAATGTATTTAATGGCGTAGGTGCATTTCATATATTGGCTGTGGGCAGTTGAAGGGCGAGTTGGCTCGGGAGTGGAGGAGGTTGGCGAGATGTTGGGAAGTGTGCAATGTTGTTTTTGTTTGTTTTTAGTGTGTTCGAGTATACATGTGTGTGTGTGTGTGTGTGTGTGTTTGTTTGGCTTGTCAGACATTTTAGTGATCACGAACATTTCTATTTTTCTACAATGAATTTAACTGAATTGGATTTTATAGTCGCACCAACAGCTTGGTCATATCGCGACTTCCCAGCTTGTGTTGGTGTAAGAATGCCACAGGTGCCTCACCGGACAATGTTAATGTAAAGGGCGGGGCACCTGGGTGGAACCACCGACTTTTAACAAGCTATGTTTCTATATCAATTGGATATTTATATACCTTGCTGCAGTAATATGTTATGGAGATTCAACATATAATTTAGCACAATAAATTGGGGGTCAGGTGGTGGAGTGGTAAATATATATTCACCTCACTCTCAGATTAAAAGGGTGGGCTGGTCTAAACTCTACCAGTACTGATCCTACGAATATGTCCTTTGAATAGATGTAAACACAGATATATCTCAAAAATGGAGTCTTTGTTATTCTCTTCATATACAACTGAGAATTATATAGTTATAATCTGCCTAGTTATATTGGTCGTGAATCGCACATTACGTGTGTCGTTATTCTAAATAATCGACATATTTGTTCTTTTTTTGTGTCTTTCTTTGTGTTTTAACGTACTTTGTCAGCAAATTGTGTACTATGCATGACGGTTGAGTTTTAGTGGTGAAGACAACCCATTTATTTATGGGAGAGCCAATACTGTATCCTCCCGTCATCCGAAAACATAGACATTTTCTCACTTACAAGTCCAACACTGTGGACTTCGAACCCGCAGCAGCGAAAAGAAACGTGTATGCAAGCCTTGTTGTGAGATGGAGATCATTGCTATGCGCATTAGTATTGTATTCTAAAATTGGACACCGGTGCTTTGGGCGTGTATATTGTATTATAATATTAGACATCGGTGCTAATCACACATGATGTGTAAAGTTATCCTAATTAATCTAGCGTATCCATTGTAAAACATCAAACATATACCATTATTGTTGGAGGTTTAAACATGGTTAAACGTGATCTTTATCATTCCTGACAACTTTCTTGTCGCTGTCGCTTTTTGCCATGTTTCAATTTCCTTCGGCACAACATACGCGAAATGTAATATCTTAAACACGCACGCTATGCCATGTCTTGAATGTTGTAAATGGGGAAATACTCTTCATGAACCATTTGCTTGTCGATAACATATTTCCTGTTTGTGTGCCTAACACATTACACAATAATTGACAGTGTCAGATGTAGATACACTGGAAGAATACATTCAACCAATACATAAAGCAGTTGGCAACTATTCACAATTAGAATTTAAAATGTTACACATAACCTTACCGGGCGAATAAAAGTATTAGAACCTTCTTTTTTTCGTAAACGGGAAAAAAACAAGAGTACGTGTACTGAACACAGTCATAATATATACAGCATTCCAATTAAAAACATTATAAAAAGTAGGTTACACTATTTGTAAACAATCGGAAATAACGAAACTTTACAACATGAGATATAACAGTGTCAAGCCGTTTGCTTATAAGCAGACATTTTTCAGTTAACGTAACTGTACGTACTAGGACATAGTCCAGTGTCAGTAAACAAGTTATGGTATAAGCTGACACGAAAATAGTGTTTAATATGTCCCATGTGGATACACATAAGTGCAAATTCCGCTAAAGGCAAATGTGTAGGATCCCCTCCTCGCACCTTCATGATCCTTTTTTCATGTGTTGTCATGATCGTTAAAGGTCTTCATCAACCTGGTTTAAACCCCCACCGGCCTTTTTTTGCCACTGACCGTTCCAAAGCAGTATCCCCATTATCAACCCTTTTCGTGTTTGTGAAGTCTTATCTTACCTTTTATTCATATTTATATATAGTATTTCTTTGTTTCTTTGTTTCTTTTTATTTAATATCTACTTTCATCAAGTCACTGCTTGTGTAAACGTGTGAATTTGCAACAACGTGTGGTTCTGCAGGTTAATTATCTTGAAAATAAATACACACAGATGCAGTTTAAAATGTATACATTGCATGCTCATTTTATGATTTGATTTTATATGAATTTGCAGTGATTTGAATGTTATGTATCAATATGCCATGCTTACACTTCTCAAAACTGCTAACTACACCGCTCACGTTTTGGGTTATATATATCGATGGGTTGAATGTTTTTCAATAAAATAAAAATTTGTCTCATATAGTGCAGATTTGTGTTATTTGTTTATTTAATTACAAACAACTATGAAATAATGATATTAACAAAATTATTCATATTTTAAATCGGTGTAGTTGGCTGTTTTGAAAAGTGTATAAAACGTGAGCGGTGTAGTTAGCAGTTTTGAGAAGTGTATATGGTTCAAGGACCTGATGAGTCGTCGTTTTACTCTTGTTTTTAGGTCATATTTCTTTTATTTGATATAATATTTCATATGTGTTGCGACATTTCATAAGCCTTTCAGAGCTGTTTATGTAAACAATGTGTGTTAAAAGTGTAACAGATATTTTAAATATACTATACGGAACGTGTGTATTAGCCGCATATTAGTCATACATATCATCCATCTGAATATCTTGCAGTTTTCATTGCATACGATTGATTTATCATTCTACAAAACACAGGCGGATTTATGTTCCAAAAACAAAGAGAAAAATGGTCCTATAGAAAGCACAGTACCTAAAACGCAATGACACCGTAGGTTCACATTGTACCACAATGACACCGTAGGTTCACACTGTACCACAATGACACCGTAGGTTCACACTGTACCACAATGACACCGTAGGTTCACACTGTACCACAAAGAACAATTTAAATTTACAATGAAAAGGACAAAACACCATGAGCGGTGAAGACAGGGTTATCGACTTGAAGCGGTCAGTAGGCAAAATGAAAAAGTGGTTAACTCTTAAAATCGATTTCATGTGTACATAACCTTGCTATTATCCTGTCCTCAGTGCCCATATTGACAAGACCGTCTAAATAAAAGTACATACGATTAAAGGGAAATCTCTATCAATAAAGTCTCATGTCCAAAGAAGTTAGCAGAACTATACACGTAGATATTGTTGTAAAATATGCATATTTTTTACATCTTAGAAACATCTCAGGATGTATCAAGAATTGTACTGAACAACTGTAGTTGCACCAAAGAGACACAGTCTAAGTTACGACCAGAAAACCGGAGGGACACTTATTCATTTTAAACGATCTGCCTTTTGCTGTTTATACAGTATATGTATGTATCATGATGTCAGCGTTACAACACATTCTTCATGAATGTTTGTTTCATGGTTTTGCTGTATTTATCAGAGAAGCGCCGGGCAAATATATATGCTAATGACACAATTGTCTATAGCCATTCTGCGAATTGAGCGTGCTAAGCAGTCAGCAGTATACACCGGCGTGTTCTTGCATTTTAACATTTATATTGGGAAACATTATCATCCAAACGATCCCAACAGACATCACCACATGTTATTTTAAGATAAATATAAATTGCATTAACATTGATGTTATTTCTCTTCTCCTTTAAGGAATACGCTATAAAACGATGTGTTAATCTCACCACAGCACAATTAATAATGCATAGTGATTTGTCAATATCTGACAGCTCAATTATTGTAAACATCCACAGAGAACAATAAATAAAATACAACGATTTACTTCCGTTGCGGTCAATGGTTAAAACAATGTATCCAAGGGAATGGCTTTTGACAGTTGCAGTGAACTAGTAGCCGAGATGACGTCGAAGCAACAAAAACAAACAAGAGAAAAAAGTAGCCGTTTATTATTCTATAATTAAGACTGAATTTGAAAATACTGAATGTATACAGACTGAATTGTCGCAAGCTAAACTTCTTGAGATGCTTAAATAAATCTGAACTGGTTGAGAAACAGGTAAGTTTCTGCCAATAAATGCTGTAAAGGAGATCACATGGAAGCAACGACTCGGTTTTGTTGAATCTGCTCAAGAGAATTAATATTTGTGGCAACACGTCTGACGCCTCCTAGATCCGATTGGGCTCAATGCTCACAATGAACCAGTAAGTAATAAAGCTACAGAATATTTAACGAAGCATAGGACAATTGTTGAACACATTATAAGTTAAATTAGAGTTTCAAAAGTTATTTAGTCCTTGACATTATTTAGATATTTGTGAAAGTATTTTGTATTTGTACAATAACTTTTGTACAGAATAAATAAAAATGAATATGCAATAACGTAATAGACGGGTATCATACAGGAAGATAATGGCTGAATAATGAACAGAAATATGAAACGAACAAGTCTCCCTGAAGAGTGACAATTTGAAAATAGCGTATGATGACGTCATAAATTTAGATAAAGTAAATACAGCCACCCTGAATTGTTCAATAGTATGTAAGCAAAATGGCAAACTAAAGCATATACATAGATAATGAATGTCATTGCAATACTGTCCGCGTTGCTTTCGTTATTACCGCTAAATAGCTTGTCAATAATACTGTTGGTTTTACATTATAACATATGTGTGGTGCGGTCGTTACATGATTGAACGGATGCAAGACCCGTTTATCCCATTTCTCTTGCAGTATATTTGCATTACTTTAATCTATATACGCACGCGTCTAAGTCAAAATTTCAGTGGAGTCAATTAGACTGTACGCTGAAATCTTCTCTAAAAGCAAGATAAGCTCCTTAATGCTGTACTGGCTCAGTTTTAAGTGTTCAGAGAAATTAAGAACCGTTCAATATTTTAGAGTGTATATATAACACCTAATGGAATGGCATGCATGTATTATTTACCATGCGGTGGTGGTGGTGGCGGTGGTGATGGTGGTGGTGGTGGAGGTTATGTAAATTATGTAATTTACAATAATTAACAATTATCACATGTCGACCCCTATTAAAGTTCCTGTTCCTGACCTATGTTCAGTATGTGTTCCTGGTGATTCCTTATACATGAAACGCTATACGGTAATTTTAAGTAAAGTGTATTTGTATTACAAGTGTTGAGGTAACCATGGTAACCAGATGTTTGCTTACCATATGGAAGAATCTTCCTTAAACGGGTTATCGATGAGTCGCCAGATTTTTACATGGAGCGTATAGGTGGAAATTTCATTATTGTTTAATATTAGACATTCTATAAATATGATCGCTTAGGTGCAAACGGTTTCTTAAAATACAATTCATTATCTTTATTTTGATATAAGTTTTATATTATTATGTTAAAAGGATCTTGGTCTGTTTTCGAGTTTAAATACACCATCTAGTGTCCTTATATGTTCCATATAAACTTCTTAAAATATGTCGAACATGTGTTTTTTAATTGTAAATATATCGCATAATGACGAAACTGAAGCTTTAGGTGCAAACGGTTCTAAATAGGTGAAACACTAATCTTTATTTTGATATAGTTTTTGTTTTAATGACACTAGGTATAGATGGTCTGTTTTACAAGCAAAGATAGCGATTTTTTTTAAATTATTTATTGTTGTTGTTGTTGTTGTTGTTGTTGTTGTTTGCGATAATCACATTAAGAAGACGACGCGGAGAAATATATATCATGAAGAGTTGTATGCATACATGTTTAATTCACGCAAAAACCCATTACACATGTATTTCTCTGTCCAATGATGGTATTTCCATTTTAAGCAAAACAAGAGTCAGAACGGAACTTTTGCTATATCAAAAATGATGGTATTTTTAACTTTTAAACAGCTTTTTATAGAATTTCTCACTATTACAATGCCATTTCAATAAAAATACACTTAAAAAAAAAACTATTCTCAGTTACAGCTTATTAAAAGCTTGTTTATAATAACGTATTTCATGTAAATATTAAACTGATTTTTTAAATATGTGTTTTGCTTAAATTTACTAAAGTGCATTTATAGTTTCACTCCATAAGGTCACTATAGATACATAATGATTCCCAATGCTTTATGGCCCCCATAAAGTGTGCAAGTGAGACTGCCGACACGCTAAATTACATAACGCCCGAGGCGGCTTTATCGATATCTGCGGGAGATAAATCAGTACTAAACTATCACCAAGAGTTACATTTCGTGAAATTATTGGTTTTTTCAGTCGATTTCGATTTGAGGAAGATTCTTCCATATGACAGCTGTATAATGGTACTCCCTTTGCCATGTAACGAAGAGAGTGGTGAAAGTATGCATACATATTTGATCAATGTCTTCATTGCATAAGACCAGTCATGTTAATTATGTAGTTTAACCCGTATACCGCTACATATATAATGGACTGTAGTTTCTTTGAATAAGGACTATTCTATTTATTTGATAAAGGGTTACTCGCAGGCTGATCTGGGTTTACAATGGACGCAAAAGCTATTATAATCGTTCTTAGAAGGTTAAGGGTTAAATAAAATGCCCGTGTTTTCTTTAATTCTCGCATGGTTTGTTTAATGTCGAGTATGTTTATAGGTTGCGATTTATTGTTTGGCTAATGTATCATAATTCAACCCATTAATTGTGAAGTGAATTATCTATACTTCATGTAGCATACTATTCTTTCATTACGTGGTCCCGCCTTAATTCCATTAAACGACGGAAAAGCTTATATTAGTAGGATTTTATAACGAATATTTGGACAATAAAACAATTTAAAACATTGTTTACTGAAAAAATGTGACAACATGTTTAAAATACCTATTACATGTTTTAATTTTACAATACCCCGGTTTTCGCTTCTTGGAGAAAGGGTTGGATGGGGTATGAAGGTTAATACTCGGACCACGTAATATAAATCCACGACAGTCGTAAATCCAGATATAGTGATAGTGACTTAAATTGTATTTATTGTCTACCAATTCGCACGAATCTTTATAATTCTTCAACAAACAAATCGGAAAATATCTGCCAAAAAAATGTTTTATTAAAACTAAACGAATTAAACGGAATTAACTTACGTGAATGTGACTATTGACTTTAATGGATGAGTTGGATAAAATAAAGGTATACCAGGCTTTCTTTGTATCCAACGGGTTTACTAAAGACTCAAAATATGACTCTATTTATCACAAAACAACCGTATGACGTAAAAGTTTAAATTCATGCTTGTTGTTAATTTACATTTAATACCGCGCCTATAAGTTGTTAAAAGAACGAAAAAAGTTGTTACTATATAAACATGATAAATATCACATTCATCAGAGGGTGATAGTAAGAATGTTCATCCTGAAGATATGATTATCGCCCGAGGCGATATCCGTGATATTTATTTTATTATACCGAAAAACCCTCGGGAGAAAGATAATTTTAATTTTCTGTACAGAGATAGACTGCTCCATTGCTTTTTTGAGTGAAATGGGACATGCGCAGTCAAGCGATGTATTTGCCGAAACGATTTTTTTCAGAAAGTTGCTATGAAAGTTATATCGTTGAATTGGAAATTGCGTAACTACTTAACTAAGAAAATGAGTGGTAGTTTATTGAAATCGGTCAAGTGCTTTTGAAGTTATCTTGAGTTAAAAACATCAATTTCACCATACAGACCCGATGACGTCACCGAAACAGCGCGCATCAAAGCTGCGCATGAGATATATTGTTTACTATCACCCTGCGATTTACTATCACCCTGTACTATCATCCTCGCGTAAGATAGTAAGAAATTACACATTGTTGTCTATGGAGATTTAGCATGGGCGTTTTATGTGAGGTATAACAATAATAAATAACTATTGTTTTCAACCACATCAGCATGTTTTACAAAAAAAAAAATATTCCTAAGGAACGTGGGTGTAAAACATCCAAATGCTGATATGATAGACAAAGGTATATAAGTATAGATAGACTCCAATGACTGATTTTAATGCATTTAGATGAAGATGTTGGTATATAAATGGTATGGAGAACATACCAACCCGCACTGTTTCTCTACTTGGAAAAGGCTAATTTTTAAAACCATAGATATCCGTATTAAATTGTATACAGTTAAAGTAGACATAAAAGACGAACAGGAAATGTATCATTTAAGGAACACAGTCAACCAACAACACGCATAGAAAAAATAATAATTACACAAATGAAAAAAACGCAAGATATGAACAAACAAAATGTTGATTACCGCCTTGGAACGGTCAGCGACAAAATAGGCCGCTGGGGTTTTAACCAGGTTCAAGGTGCATCAAACCTCATTCTTACCCTATTCCAACTTAAATGGGACAGTGTAAATAAAGATATCACCGCCAGGTTATATTCTCTAACAAATAAGGTAGCAAGAATAGCTCCTCTTTACTGCCTCCGAGACCTAGGTATTCGTTTCGTATTTTAAAATCGAAAATCCCAGAATTTCATAACAAGTTTTTCACTAGAATTTGAAATAAATCGGGATTTGTAAGGCTGTTAGTGTAATTTAGAATTCCAGTATATGTTTTTAAGTTTGGTTTGCTTTTCTTGTACCCTAGCCTTGAGCTTTTTCCAATTAGAAAGTGAGTTCGAGTCCGCAAGTTCTCTACAACACCATTTCATACTGAAATCATTAACATATCAACGTCAACATATGTCCAATTGTTTGTTAAATGATGTTTTAATATTTTGATTATTGGAACTGTGCTTTTTGCGTCTGGGTCCATATGCATCAAGCATATTAGCATTATCATAACTTAAGTCAAATTTTACAAAAAAATTAAAGACATTTTTCTTATCGATTTAATATGTTAATAAGGCTATGGATAAATAAAACCTACAGCTTAAATATATGGTTTGTAGTGTACCTGAGAGGTTAATACGGATATTTAAAAATATGTGAAAATCTTAAGTCTCGACTTAATATTTTCAATTTAAGTTGCTTTATGAATACGAGCTCTGTAATATAAGTGGATACCTTTCAGGATTAAATTGTATATTGTTATATCTAATTTGATAGAGTTAATCTAACTGAGAAAATACGGTTTTAAAACTTATTTCAAATGCGGAGTCAGATTGGCAGTCATAATCGTCAATTACAAATGCTGTTTTATTTAACTGTCATAGAAATTAAGTTTTTTGAATGTATATAATCAAAGAACGATGGGATCAATCCGTATATAGAAAGTTCTGTTTTGTTTAAGCTGTCAATTAAAGCTGCTAGAAGAACTAATCAAAGAGAAAGAAGACCAATTGTTTCTTTTATGTTAACGATTTTGCAATATTATTTTATCACATAGCTTGGCTTCTGGCAGTGTAATACAGCAGATAAAACAGTCGAACATTAAATGTATAATACAAGAACCACAGTAAATTAAAAACATGCATCGAACAAACAACTATTAAATGGAGAAATAAGGTTCACATAATCGCCATGAAACGGAGGAAATAATCATCATTCACAATCATCATCGTCATCATCATCGTAATAGTCATAATCATCACCATCATCGTCGTCGTCATCGTCGTCATCATCATCGCCGTCGTCGTCATCATCATCACCCTAATCATCATCATCATCATCATCATCATCATCATCATCATAATCATCATCGATAATTATTAGTATCACTATTAACAACAACAACAAATTGTCGCTATTACTTTATTACAACAGTGTTTAACTAATTATTAATATACTTCGTTTTCTATAACGTATACGTTACTATCAAATTCGATCGACATATATGGCCTAACATGTGATAAGAATGACGGAAAACACCATTCAAACAAAGAAACTACCATTAATATCAACAATCAGTCATGCCCATGTATTTGACGACGTTTAATTTTGATGTTTTATTAGGATGACAGTACGGTAAAAGTGATGTTTGGTACACCCCAGACCCTGGTTTAAACCCTTAGCGGCCGTTTTACTACTGACCGTTGTAAGGTGGTAGCCCTAGTGTCACTGTCCGTTCTAAGGTGGTAGCCCTATTGCCACTGACCGTTCTAAGGTGGTATCCCTATTTTTACTGACCGTTCTAAGGTGGTATCCCTATTGTCACTGACCGTTCTAATGTGTATCCATATTGACACTGACCGTTCTAAGGTTGTAACCCTATTGTCACTGACCGTTCTAAGGTGGTATCCCTATTGTAACTGACCGTTCTAAAGTTGTCGCCCTATTGTCACTGACCGTTCTAAGGTGGTATCCCTATTGTAACTGACCGTTCTAAAGTTGTCGCCCTATTGTCACTGACCGTTCTAAGGCGGTATCCCTATTTCAATGACCGTTCCAAGGTGATAGACCTATTGTCAGTGACCGTTCTATGGTGGTAGCCCTATTGTCACTGACCGCTATAAGGTGGGAGCCCAATTGTCAGTGACCGTTCCAAGGTGGTAGCCCTATTTTCACTGACCGTTCTAAGGTGTCAACCTGTGTTTGCTTGTGCAGTTACGCGCATTGCTTCTTTTTAGCATTGCAACTGTTGCTGGTTTTAATGTTTGTGCAATGCTTGTTCTGTCAAGTTACATTTCCGGTTCGACTTTAAAACTAGGTTGTGTGCACCCTAGAATCTGGCAACTGTTATTCAATAAGCATCAGGTTGTTTGTCAACTACTAACTGAAGAAGTGTTGTAGTGAAGGTTTCTACAAAATATAACACTAAAGTAGAACATATGTTTACTTGTCAAATACACAATCTGGATGCGTACTTGAACTATACAGGGTGATGCCATATAAGTGTAACTAATCTCATCTGTCCAAATAATACATGAAACACTTTCTGACAGAAGCCTTATATCACGCCGCCATTATTGATTGTAATGTTGAACATTTAAGGCTTTAAACTGTTCTATGATGATTGTGCAAACCGAACGATTGATCACGTGAATGCGACATTAGTACAAAAACAGACAACATATTAACCAAGTAACTTCAGCAAGTATTTGTTCAAAATAATTTTCAGAGGTTTGTAATTTATACAAATAGAGCCAGTTTAAACATGTGTAACTCAATTGTAACGTGTTAGGTGGGCGTAATTATGTACTATATACAACGATATTCTTTTCTCCGTTGCTATGGTTAGGTCTTCAATTAGAGTTTAACTTCGTTTGTTCTTGATTAGTTTGTAAATAATGTAAACCATCATCGAACTAATAGAGAGGAAGCGTTTACCGGTAAAACCCAACTTTAAATGCCATTGCATCGGTTGTGTTGTGTATATAAGAACACACGAATATTTCTAAATGCTGGCTTTGTTGTGTCTTAATAAACCTAAACGAATTATTCTAAGACCTTTTCTTGTAACTGGCGTTTTGTTTGTATTCATGATTTTGGTCGACTGTGTTCTGTGAATGCTACGTTGCCTGTTAGACTTTTGTATCTAGTTTTATTGAGCATTGACCTGCATAAATATGGTGTCGGCAGAAAACAGAACTAAACTTTTACTAGGAATATCACAGACTTTACAGTCAGTCACTACGCTTCACTTTTATCTTGTACGATGACTGCACAACCTCGTGGGACGCTATGATTACACGTTCAAAAACCCTGAAAAGAGAAAGTATAGACATAATCGGTTGATCCTCATTTTCTTTGGTCGCGCCCTAGATAGGCATTCACTGCAACTTCTGTGGTTGTTCATTACAATCTTGGATACGTCATAATGTGTTTCTAATTATCTATTCTTATATCTTTACATGAACAGTTAATATTATCGTTTGCTAATTTCTCTGGATGTGGTTTATTGTTATATATTTCCTTTTGATGGGATATACTATAATTTCAATGTGGGTAATAATAGTAGGATGTGTACGCGTAGAATCGATTTAAGCTAACCAAGTAGGGTAAGAGTGAAGTTTCGTACAGCCTAGTGTAATCTAGTTTAAATCCCACGCTGACGTTATGCCCACTGACCATTTTAAGTCGATAACAATGTTATAATCACTCTTCGTATTAGATATTGTCCTGCTCATTGAATATCTATTTTTTTCTCAGTTTGTGGTAAAGCGCGGACCTACGATGCCAATGTATTTGGGTGCCGTGGTTTAAATATGACAATATTTTCATTTTTATAACATTAGTTGCTGGCTTACACATGCATGAGTTTACGAATATCAGGAAAATTGAAAACGAATAATGAATATGTTATTTCTATGACAAGGCCTGTCACAACTTCTATGGTAAATGCGTAATATCACTGGTCATGATCACTTGCATACAATATATATTAACCTTATCAGTAATGATATCAAAAGAGGTTATGATCCTATCATGTTACAACGCACTGCATGTTTAGTTGGTGACCAAGTTACAGTTCACTACTATTGGGAAAGCATGTAAATGAACATTTGAATTGGGGCAGTACATTTAAATGCATACTCGCAAGAAAAAAATAAACAACATTTGACTTCTGTTAAGAAAAAAATTCTACACTCGTTTAAATGACATGACACTATTTTCAAGTCGGTGTTTTTATAACACGGTTATAGCAAGAAATATAAAAAGATCGGACAGCAAAAGTAGCATTCAAGGAGGACAGTCAACCACAAAACACAGAAACAAACACGCAAACAGACAAACAAGAAGGCAAAAGCAATAATAAATGCAAACGACATCACAAACACAAAAGGGTTGACAATAGGGCTACCGCCTTGGAACGGTCAATGGCAAAGTAGGCCACTGGGGGTTTAAACCGGTTTTAGGGTGCACCAAACCTCACACTTACCCTACTGTCATCCCATATTTTTTTATTTTCAAAATATAGTTTTTTTATTTATTTATGTTCAATTCAATTTTTTTTATTTTTTTTTATTTTTAGGTGGTTCAAATAAAGTGGGTTAGAATTGTCATTTTCTATCTACTGCCAGTAAATCTCGTTTAACTGAGAATACACAAAGGAGCGGCGCTTCACCATACTCAAACAAGTTAGAGTACGGACAGGGTCACTAATTACACCATACTACAAAACAGATAGAGTCTGTCTCAGCTCGTTGGTTATTAGAAACCTCGATGATATACGACCACCTCAGTGTTTAAATAAACCAATTCGCTGAAACCAGACTATATATTACTTTCGTCTTTTATGTGAACATTGAAACTTCAGAGACAGTTATCTGTCTCGCATTTAAAAACAATACTGTATTCAGTAGATTAAATAAAGATATATATACATGTGTCGGGAGAAAACGAGATTCGTGATGTTTACATTTAATGATGACCGAAGCTTACACTTTTCCTTATTATGCATCATTATAACTAGTCTAATAACTTGCTTTGTTATACTTCCTTATTGTTATTAACGTAATAACCTCACCTGGTGTTACGATATGTTTTGATGGAATTCAATATGAATATAACGGTAAAAAGTACATCTTCGTGAGTTTGAACTTTAATCCGACACTAAAAGTAGAGTCGCGAACGAGCTCGTAAACACTTGAGCTAGACAGATAAGTGTTATAACGAAATACCTAATGGTCAAATCATAATGCACTAATGGATACCACGTGAGCAATATAATATAAATATATACTGTGGGGTCCAAGGAATGATTAAATAATAAGACAATAATCAAAATAAATGTGTTTCATTTTCGCGATTGTATTACTACAGATTTATTTAGATATATGCTCATGTTTTCATGTACACATTCCCTTGATTAAAAATCAGAGTTATTTCCTTATGCACAATATATCCTTTACTTACGGATAGTGTCCCCAAAAGTTGTTATCCATATGAATTATGCATATTTGCTGCTATTGAAATTGTTATTTGTTTTGTATGCGTGTGTTGTTGTTGTTTTTGTTGTTTTTTTGGTTAGGTATATACTGCGAATACTGCTTTTCCTGTTCGTCTTCTACATCTACTTATATTACAATATAATCCTTCTCTTTTACATAGAATTATGCAGGCTTATCGTAAAATAACCCTTATCTTTCTATGTTGATGGTTTTACTGAAATCGAATATTTCTAATCTACTTACGTTAAACGATCAATGGTTTAATCGATTATAATTCCAGACATAAGCCTTCTTAGTCTTTTGGCTGTTAGTTGTGATACGCAGGCTTCATTACCGCTGCTCCCAAATAAATTCCTTTTTGTTTATGTCGCTCTTCGGGAAATACAATTTTATTAGATCCTGGGTCCATACGCCGCTGGATATAGGGGATGAAATAAAGATACAAATATTGCTATATCCACCGCCATATGTTTGCCATCTTCGGGATGGTTAAACTTCTGTACTGTTGATTTTTATGAATATTGAGTTCTGCTCAACCCGGGGCTAGAGGGCGTGAGCGGTAGCTAGCATATCTCTTCTTACCTTCTCATTATGATTTGTAGTTATGTCTTGTGTTTCACTAGTTTTTCTGGCAAAAAGACGCATTGAAGAAGATAAAAAAATGTCGAACAGGAAATGAAGCATTCAAGGATCACAGTCAACCAAAACCATGCTTTGAAACTAACAACTGTATGTTAAAGGTTCATAAGAAGCAAGGTATGTGACGTCAAATCATGTGCTAGGCAACGACAAGAGTATGAAAGGAGAAATCTCATTCTTACCGTATACATGTTATTTTCTTCTTGTTTATAGTTTTAGTTATTAAATGTGTTTTATTTGTTTTTTGTCTTTCAAAATACTCATAGAATCCAGTCTAACTGACTTGTTGTTTAATGGTTAACCAACACCTTTCATAGTTTATTTCTAGCTGTCCATGAATTTGGGGAAGACTATATAGGAATTCGAAAACAATGCCCTATTTAAACTATTGAAACATGCTCAGCGAATATATTCCGATGCATGAAACCTCACTGTTCACGTCTCAATCAAACAGACAAGGCCAGGCTGAGTATGTTGCGAAAGGACACACCGAAGTAAAACATTGGCGCCAATAAGGCTGAATCCGCGATCATTGTGTTTGTTCATCATAGGTAAAATTAGATGCAACACTTTGTACCCCTAACACAAGTTTGAGTCATATTTTACACAAATCAATACAGATTCTACTGAAATCAGACATTTAACAAATTGAACATTGCTCATAATAAAACATATTTTTGGGACAAAAACAATATAAAAGGAAAAGTCTGGTAATCGCCGAACACAATCAAATATAAAAACAACGCAGTCTCGGTATGATCTAGTCTATCCATGAATGAATGGCGGTGACAACTGCTTTCTACCGTTCACGCCCCTATAGACATGATAGACTCGTGATGAACAGAACTCAATATTTATAATGATGGCAATAATATGAAAACGTTAGCAATCCTAAGGATGGTATGCAAATGACGGTGAACATGGAACCCTCAGTATTTTATACCATTCCACGGCCAGCGACGTGTGGTTCCAGTCACTAACAAAAGTAATTTCCCTAAACTAAAAAATAAAATGGGCTAAATAAACACAATGGAATTTAGTTTGGAGCAAATGTTATGAAACCTGCGCTTCACATATGCAAAACAAAGATTACTTTATTTGAAAGCAACGTTACGTCAAGCAACACATTAAATTGTCTGTGGGATGAAACCGCATATTTTCTTATTGTGGTTTTGATAGATGAGTATACAATGTAAGTTGTGAGAGATTGTTTGCACGATGTTCAATCACTCGAAAGCGTGTTATTAACTACATAAAATTCCATGACAGATAAGACATAAAAAAATTCCAATATGCGAGCCGGGTTAAAACCTGATGTTTGCGACTTGAAACACAACAAAACCGCAGGTTTTAGTATCGGTGACTTCAATTCCCACCCACCAGTTAATGATCTGAGACAATATAAACCCATTTGAAATATGGTACATCCCAAGTTAATACTTACGTTTGTTAAAATATGCCACTTTTAATAAGCCCATTTCCGGAGCTGTATCACAGCACATTAAGACCCTTTACGTAATTTTGCGTGAATTCTTCAACGAATAAAATGGTTTTCATTCAGAAGAGCTGACCTGAAAAGGGCAAAATGATTGTATTTTAGATGAGATCACTTGCACTATTTTTAAAACCCTAAGGGAAACAAACGTCGTACCTAACACTGAAACGTATTGACATTTTATTGTTTATTTAGGTCTTGGAATTATCAAAGTCTTGGATTTATCAAACAAACAAATATAGAAGTGCGGTTGAATCATATTACTTACGTGAGAATTCTCTGGCGTTAACTAAATATCTCTGGCGTTAACTAAATCATCTCTGGCGTTAACTTAAATAACTAAATCATCTCCGGCGTTAACTTAATTAACTAAATCATCTCTGGCGTTAACTTAATTAACTAAATCATCTCTGGCGTTAACTTAATTAACTAAATCATCTCTGGCGTTAACTAAATCATCTCAACTAAATCATCTCTGGCGTTAACTAAATCATCTCTGGCGTTAACTTAATTAACTAAATCATCTCTGGCGTTAACTAAATCATCTCAACTAAATCATCTCTGGCGTTAACTAAATCATCTCTTGCGTTAACTTAATTAACTAAATCATCTCTTGCGTCAACTAAATCATCTCCGGCGTCAACAAAATCATCTCTGGCGTAAACTCAATTAACTAAATCATCTCTGGCGTTAACTAAATCATATCTGGCGTTAACTAAATCATCTCTGGCGTTAACTAAATCATCTGTGGCGCTATCTAAATCATCTCTGGTGTTAACTAACTCATCTGTGCGCTATCTAAATCATCTCTGCCGTTAACTAAATCATCATTTGAGCTATCTAAATCATCTCTGGCATTAATCAAATCATCTGTGGCCTATCTCAATCATCTCTGGCGTTAACTAAATCATCTCTGGCCGATCTATATTTGGCTTCAGTGGTTTAGCGCGCAGTGTAATAGTAGTGTAATAGTAGTGTAATAGTAGTGTAATAGTAGATATATTATTCGAACACAAAATGCAGCATTCACAAACCTCAGAAAACCAATCACTTGCATTCCAATCCAACAACTATACCATAGATGAACACATATTTAGAAACAGAACATTTAATTTGAAAGAGAAAAACACATTTTCTTTGAGACAAAACAAAAAACATGAAACCTATTACAACACATCTCCAATCCCTGGGTAGACGTCTGAGTTTGAAATAATACAATATGTTATGGATAGATGTGTTCATCTTTCATAGATATATACACAGTTATGTGAACAAAGATCGAAATATGATGGTGTAATTTAATTGTGAGTGTCAGTCACCTTTTGACGCCACTTCCACCGGACCCCACGGATGACGTAGGAGGCAAAACGTATACAATGTAATCCCATCATCGTAACGTTTTATTTGAGACAAAAATTAAAAACAAAACAGAACTGATCCATATCATCATCAACCAACCCCATCCACTCATGGGCAGGCATCCAAGTTTGAAATAATAAACCTATAAATAGTTTGCGTATCTTTCTAAGTCGAGTATATATAAGTTATTTTCAAACATATGAAATATGGAAAATGACAGTGCTATTGCATTTTAGTCAAATTGACCTTTCAGATCTCTTTCAACTAAAAGCAATGTTACTCTTGCTCGCCGTGGGAACAGCAAACACAAAAAGATATACAAATTAGATATAAAAGTCGAACAGGAAATGTAGCATTCAAGGACCACTGTCAACAAAAATCAAGCATAGAAACAAACAACAATGTTAAAGATGACTAACATTTAAGAAACGACATCACAAACATAGAAGGGCTGACAATAGGGCTATCACCTTAGCATGGTCAGTGACAAAACGGGCCGTTGCGGGTTTAAACCATGTTCTAGGATGTACCAAACCTCACTGTTACCCTATTGCCATCCAAATAAAACGTAGAGAAAATGTAGTCTCACAGAACACTGTCAACCAAAAACACGCATTAACACAAACAACAATTACGATGTTAATAAAGAGCAAGGAATAGGACATCATAAAAACAAACGGGTTGTCAATAGGGCGGCCGCTTTGACACGACCAGTGGCAAGTAGAACGCAATGGGTTTAAAACAGGTTCTATGGTGCAGTTAAGTGCAAACTAAAGAAATATAAAAGGATCGGACAGGAAAAGCAGCATTCAAGGAGGACAGTCAACCACAAAACACAGAAACAAACACGCAAACAGACAAACAAGCAGGCAAAAGTAATAACAAATGCAAACGACATCACAAATACAAAAGGGTTGAAAATAGGACTACCGCTTTGGAACGGTCAGTGGCAAAGTAGGCCACTGGGGGTTTAAACCGGTTCTAGGGTGCACCAAACCTCACACTTACCCTACTGTCATCCCATTAGAACAGGACAGTGTAATTAAAGAAATCCCCGCCATGATCTAATCTCTAACCACAAGGCAGCATCAATAGGCAATATAAGTAAAACACAAATATGCTCGTGTAAATATAATACAAAAAAAAATAGCCTAGAAAGCCACAATTAAGATTGGTCGATATCCGGTAAGTGGTTAAACAAAATATATGGTAACGGACGGAAGGACAGACGAACGGAGGGGTTAACAATTATAATTTTTTATCAAAATATCGTGAGTTACGTATAGTTTTCTCTTCAATAGCAACATCATGTTTGAATGACACGGCTTCATACAGCTCGTAAACGAGTATATAATACTTCATATACAACAGTAATAACGGCGGATACATTTGCCGCTGTAAACACGACAGAAACAAACACAGATACAATAGCACTTGACTAATCTCAAACCTCATAAAAAGAGAATATATGTATTCTAACGAATGCTGTCTTCAGTGGTTTATCAAATCTGACAGCAAACGTAGCTATCTGAGATTTATAAATAACGTGATTAATATTGTGTCCTTAAAGCTACAGAGTCTCTACATTAATCGATTTATTCTTTGTAGGCGTGTCGTTATTTGTAACTTCATATATAGTCCATATTGTCGGATGTGTAAATTAGCATTGCCTGATGTAATATTATATGTTATAAATATAAAACTAATATTCCGCCTCAAAACAAATATATCACGACTTGTTATTTAGAGCTTGTATTTAGAGCTTGATGAGTTTGTGTGTGCGCTAGTTATTACGTAATGCCTATTTAGTGTTAACAGTAATACAACATACCAATAAATAGCCGTGATCTAGTGGCTGAACGTACATCATACAAGCGCAACGTCTGTGGTTCGAATCCTGTTCCGGCCGGGCTATAACTTTTTTTATTACATACATTCTGAAGCCGTATATTTATCGATGTTTCCTGTACGAAGGCTAAATAAAAATGTGATATTTTACGCATCGATTTCTGCTTATATCCCCACTATTGGGGTCTTCGTCTATTTGAAACTACTTCACACGTGACTCATTCATATTCATTATTTATTATTTGTTAAAATGGAGACTCTGTAGCTTTAAATATTGCAGACAACATGTCCATACTGTTTAATAAAGCATTAACTCTGGAGAAGAATAGAAACCAATTTATCAACGAAAGCAACATCTACACTTGAATTATAAGGCTTAAACGGAAATGTTAGTGAGGAGTCATTATTGGCCACATATGTTCTCTTGAAAGTTGCCTTAAATAATGAATCAAGATAAAGTAACCTTCAATTTGGTTGGCATACACATCTACCAAATCCATTGCTTGTCAATCCTCCTTTAGCTACAATCTATTTTAGTTTAGCTCATTAGTTTCTCATTATTGTTAGGGTATGACAAGACAGTTTGTCATTGGTCACTGTCATATGCGTACACATTTCGGCAAGACAAAACATAAAAAAAAACGCTATGTAATATAATGTCCATTTTCAAGTACTATGGTATGCGTCGTACGTGTAGAGTTTACCCATGCTTTCAATCAATCAAAATCGCTACTTTCGATTATTGCAGTAACTCATCACAAGTAACATTTACAGAACGTGGCATCGCTGGCAAACCGTACTTAAATCAATAAGAGCAGACGCCATGCAAACGCTGGCAAACCGTACTTAATGCAATAAGAGCAGACGCCATGCAAACGCTGGCAAACCGTACTTAATGCAATAAGAGCAGACGCCATGCAAAGCAGGACAATGCATAGTTGAATTTGCCCTTTAGAGGTATGTACAATATGTTGCTATTAATCGACGTGTGCATGGCTACGTAAGACCTTTTCTTTCGGAAAAAATACTAAAACAACACATAACACAGCAAGTAGTATTCATTCGAAATTTCATTATTGACAGTGTGCGCCTTTGGCTAAATCATGAGAGCAAACTTAGGATGCACAATTTTGCAAACTCTTTACCTTAATTACAGCACTGAAATGCCTTAATTTCTCAAAGAGGAACTTCGACATTTATGAATTTCTAGTTACAAATTTTACTGTGATTAAAACGTCTACAGCATCACAATTGTGCCTTTTCTTTAGGTTTAATTCCACTAAATCAGCCGGATGTGCTCGCCTGGTGCAGTCTAAAGTATTTTTGTATTAAAGAGTGCTAACCTTTTTCTCTTTTAAAACTTTTTTGAGTGCAATATCCTGTTATTTTTTGGCTGTAACTGTATTCTGGACATGTTGCTGATATTTGAAAAGGAAGCTCATTTTGACAGTTTTTGATATAAATTTCAGAAGTGAAAGAAATTACAAAGGGTAAAAATAGTTTTGACCTTTGACCCGGTGTAGTATACAACTTAGAAGGTATCAAACCCCCTATTTCCATGTTGATGTTTAACAGCAGACATGTTTATTTGAATGATAAAGTAAGTTTCCCAGAATTATAATCAGGTTTGAGTTTTTAACAGGTTGTCAACATTCTAACTTTACTATGGAAGGGGAATGGAGACTCATTTACGCTATTATAACCACTAACTGCAACTTTCTTTTTACAAACTTAAACTTCTTGGGATTTCTATGGAATATTATGTGGAATTAAGTGTGCAGTACATGTATATACAATATATAGCGGAAATATCCGAGATGGAGTGTGCAGTACATGTATATACAATATATAGCGGAAATACCCGAGATGGAGTGTGCAGTACATGTATATACAATATATAGCGGAAATACCCGAGATGCAGTGAGCAGTACATGTATATACAATATATAGCGGAAATACAATATATAGCGGAAATACCCGAGATGGAGTGTGCAGTACATGTATATACAATATATAGCGGAAATACCCGAGATGCGTATCATTGTCGCTTCAGTATATATCTAAATATTGCATAAACCCTCCATTAATGCCTCTTACGCTAATCCCTGTTTACTATCGACTTTAGGAGGTCTCATCAGTTTCGATTTTCCCTTGCTAATGATTTGGTTATCGGTACATATTTACTGGTATAAAAGTCGAACAGGAAAGTTAGCAAATACGCACATAAAATAAACACCAGTTACAAGGAGAAATAGAAGCAAAGTATGCGACACCATATGCATCAAAGGGCTTACTTACGGCTACTTTAATAGAACGCATTACGTTGCCCCGCTTTAATTCCATTAAGTCACCGGAGCTTATATTAGTACAAGTTTGTAACGATTATTTCAACAATGAAACATCTTTAAAAACATTTTTTACTGAAAAAATGTGATAACCTCTTTCAAATTACCTGTTAAATATTTTAACTTTACAATATGCAAACTGTTTAAGCCAACATAAATGTTTTATTTCATACCCCAGCCACCCCGTTTTTGTTTCTTGGAGAAGGGATTGATGGGGAATGAAAGTTGATACTCAGACCACGTAATGGTCAGTGATAGAAATGGGTTTAACCATGTTCTAGTGAGCATCAAACATTACTCTTACCCTATTGTCCAAACATGAACATAAGTTATATTTTTTAAAAAGCTGGAGTTTAAAACATGATCTTACTATTCAAACAAAAGCATAAGGAGTTTGCAGGAAACGAATCTAATCGTTTTATAAACATCGGCTTGTTTCAGCTTGTTTTAATAATACATTTATTTAACACGTATAATTTACAACTCCTATACCTGCAAGATCCACATGAAGATAGTTCCATCTTTCCAAATGCTTATACTTGGAAGAAAATGAATCACCATATGGGTCAATAAAAAACGCTATAATGCCGATATTTTTAATTAACATCTTATATCGTGTACCTTAAACTAGTATAATGTCATTCGTCTATAATATTCCATCGCGAAACAGATGAAAAATGTACAACAAATATGGCAAAGCTTTGTTGTGTCATTCTGATGTATTAAACAGCAAACCCCTTCTCCAAGAAGCGAAATCGGTGTTGGCTGGGGTATGAAATAAAACGTTAATTTCGGCTTAAAACGTTTGCATATTGTAAAATTAAAACAATTAATAGGTAATTTTAAATAGGTTATCGAAGTTGTTCAGCATTACGTGGTCCGAGTATTAACTTTCATACCCCATCCAATCCCCTCTCCAAGAAGCGAATTCGGGGTTGGCTAGGCTATGAAATAAAACCTTAATTTCGTCTTTAAAAAATTGTATATTGTAAAATTAAAACATGTAATAGGTAACAGATTATCACAGTTTTGCAGTAAAAATGTTTTTAAACATGTTTTCTTGTCAAATATCCGTTATACAATCCTGCTAATATAAGCTTTCCCCTCGCTTAATTGAATTAAGGCGGGACCACGTAATGGTAAACAAATGTTTTAAACGTGTTTTATTGTCGAAATATACCGATATAAAATCTTGCTAATATAGCTGTCCAATCGCTTAATGGAATTAAGGCGGGACCATGTAATGCCTAAATTCTAGCAGTTTACCTGTTTCCAGTTATCTAGTTATATATGTGTTGTCAAATTAAAAACAAATTATTATTACTTGTAATCGATTGGCTAGGCAACACAGAATGACATTATTACATCTTCCTCCTGCGACCATAGGTGGAGACAACATAGGTACAGAGGCGTTCTGTTAAACTGGAAACAGGTAAACTGCTAGAAATTATAGGCATTACGTGGTCCAGCCTTAATTCCATTAAGCGATGGGAAAGATTATATTAGCAGGATTCTATAACTGATGTTTCGAAAATAAAACTTCTTGGAGAAGGGGTTGGATGGGGTATGAAAGGTAATACTTGTAATGAGGACTAATTATATAATTGTATTCAAATATATTTTCGTTTCTTGTCGCATACTAGTAAATATTAAATCGGTCGTTGAAAAAGAAAAAGATAAGACACTAATGTAAAGCTTTGATAATGGGTTGTTTACCGAGTAAACCGTTTAACAAAATTACTTTCAGACCTAAGATCATCTAAAATGGCAATATATTTCAATGATTTGTTTGCCTGAAAATAAGTTTAATATTTTAAAAATCATGTGTTTTTGGAATAATTTTAGACCCAGATGTTGTTGCCCATATATAACCTGTTCGCCACAATCAGTAACTATATTTGAATGCTATTGAAGACTGTTAAAATTGATGACGTGCGTCTAATGTCATGTTATGTCACCATGGATACCTGCTGAAGATGATCAGGTATGCACTCCTAGAAAACACGTATCATATATTCATTCGAATGTTGACATAACTGGTTTCGAATAGGATTTCCATGTCATTCGCTTAACGAGTAAACCATATTGGAAACTATCGTAATGTTATAAATGTTAAAGTAGCTATCTCGCCAACAAAAGCCCAATTGCATATATGTACACCGTTTCTAAACCTGCTGACGAAGAAGTGTATACATTATATATAGCTTACATATTTTGAGAATCCAAAGTCTATAGACACAATATAAACGGCTTGAAACCAGCCTGGTCAAGTCCAAAAACGGGATCGTTGAATAAAATGTTACAACTCATAATTTATTTTACACATATTCAATCATGGGTAGAACCCGTGAACAATCCAATACTTTTAACCGGCACATATACATAATTATATGACCTAAACACCTGGATAGAGTTTAGATAAACGGTTTTGTAATATAATTTTGCCGTTTTATGGCGGGTTAGTTTCTTTAAGATAATAACAAATCCAGTTTAAAATGCAGGTTTAAACTCAAAGAACTTGTAACTTGACTGTAACTTCTTTCTCAAAAGATATTCCTCGAAATTCGAGAATGATGCATACTTATTTAACACCCTGTGTTCATTATCGCAGCTAATTCCCATGTTAAGGTTTTATTTATTTTAAATTGTTCTAAATATTTTCCCGATTACATTTATGTGCGTTTAGCTTTCGATCAAACAATTATAAAGTCATCATCCCTTTTCGCTTGGTTCTCCTTAAGTGTTATGCAAACACTTGTGTTTGTCTTGTATTTCCCCACCAGAAGATGAACATATTTTAAGCGTTGATGTATTTGGTTTATGAAACAGCTCATCAACACATTAAATATCATTTCGAGCCAACACTGGGACTTCAGAAGAATACAAAAAAATCGATGAACCATGTTCTACGTTTACTCCCGACTAGATCCCTATGGTGCTTTGAAGTGTTATAATGATATACTTGAACACCTGGAGGTAAAACCGAGCGGTACGAGTGAGGCTTTAGGTCACATACCACTATTGTTTTGAGGGTACTGATTGGCTAAAAAAAGTATAGGGTGAATTAGGGTATATCTTTTTCGAGAGAGCTATTTTCTCATTGGGTAGAATTGTCTTAATCATAACTGATGTACATAAAATGTCAAAATAATATGTGTAGGTGATAAAACAAAATAAAACTGTATTTGTTCTTGCATCTGTATAGTAAAATGTCAGAAATTCACATTTATTTGCTGCGAGCCCGACGGTCAGCACCTTCATCAAACCGAAAGTAGGTGAAAGCATTACAAACCCCCCAATTATTTTTAGTGTATCTAGGATAGTTCTTGAAAATAAAGTAGCCTAAAATGTTTCCTTCGGTATGTAAAATGTGTTTTAGGGCCAAAAGGCTATAATGTAAACCTATGAAAAATGCAATAGTGGTATATGACCTTAAGGCGTGATCTGTGGATACCGATTAGAAGGTTTTATCAACTGGATCACCACGCCGCAAGGGATGTAACTGCCCATTTAGCGTGCCTGGATATAATTTTCATCATGCCAAAATAACCTTATGAAAACAAAAAACAGGTTATAGATCAAAGGTTCCATACGAAATAAATATTATTCTTTTGTTTAAAGGACGCTACATTGTATAACGTGGGCCCAATTAGGGATTTGGGCTGATAAGGCTCTTCAGCACAACTATTAACAGTGGTGGAAAGGGTTCATAATTGACGTATACCAACGATCTCGCGCATATATACCAATTACACAAAACATGACATGACAAGTGAACACTGATAAACGTAAAGAATGCAGTTCCAGGACATACGAAAACTTTCAAAACATATAGATCTATGACTCATCGACTTTTGACGGATACCAGTTTTAGGTAATATCAAAAAAAAATGAATATATAATGCATTTGTAAAGGTGCTGGAAAATATTTTAAAAAAGTAACATATACCAAAATGTTGAAACTTCAGGCTCGTTTTCATTAAAGCAACTGAGAGTAGTTCGTTTATAATTAAGCATCGTTTTCATTACACAACTGAGAGTGGTTCGTTTATAATTAAGCGTCGTTTTCATTACACAACTGAGAGTAGTTCGTTTATAATTAAGCATCGTTTTCATTACACAACTGAGAGTGGTTCGTTTATATTTAAGCATCGTTTTCATTACATCGTTTTCATTACCCGACTGAGAGTGGTTCGTTTATAATTAAGCATCGTTTTCATTACACAACTGAGAGTGGTTCGTTTATAATTAAGCATCGTTTTCATTACACAACTGAGAGTGGTTCGTTTATAATTAAGCATCGTTTTCATTACACAACTGAGAGTGGTTCGTTTATAATTAAGCGTCGTTTTCATTATGCAACTGAGAGTAGTTCGTTTATAATTAAGCATAGTTTTCATTACACAACTGAGAGTGGTTCGTTTATAATTAAGCATCGTTTTCATTACACAACTGAGAGTAGTTCATTTATAATTAAGCATCGTTTTCATTACACAACTGAGAGTAGTTCGTTTATAATTAAGCATCGTTTTCTTTACACAACTGAGAGTGGTTCGTTTATAATTAAGCATCGTTTTCATTACACAACTGAGAGTGGTTCGTTTATAATTAAGCGTCGTTTTCATTACACAACTGAGAGTGGTTCGTTTATAATTAAGCGTCGTTTTCATTACACAACTGAGAGTGGTTCGTTTATAATTAAGCATCGTTTTCATTACACAACTGAGAGTAGTTCTTTATAATTAAGCGTCGTTTTCATTACACAACTGAGAGTAGTTCGTTTATAATTAAGCATCGTTTTCATTACACAAATGAGTAGTTCGTTTATAATTATGCATAGTTTTCCTTACACAACTGAGAGTGGTTCGTTTATAATTAAGCGTCGTTTTCATTACACAACTGAGAGTAGTTCGTTTATAATTAAGCATCGTTTTCATTACACAACCGAGAGTGGTTCGTTTATAATTAAGCATCGTTTTCATTACACAACTGAGAGTGGTTCGTTTATAATTAAGCATCGTTTTCATTACACAACTGAGAGTAGTGCGTTTATAATTAAGCATCGTTTTCATTACACAACTGAGAGTAGTTCGTTTATAATTAAGCATCGTTTACATTACACAACTGAGAGTAGTTCGTTTATAATTAAGCGTCGTTTTCATTACACAACTGAGAGTAGTTCGTTTATAATTAAGCATCGTTTTCATTACACAACTGAGAGTAGTTCGTTTATAATTAATCATTCATTGACGCATTACTAAACGCAATTTGCACATGCCGTTTTAAATTGTGTACATGTTCATACATGAATGAATGAATGACTCAATGAATGATGTTTCACGGCACGTCGACACATACATAGGTCATATTGTGCACACGTTTAAATATAAGGAAACATTATAATTCTCATTACACTCGCCACTGAACTCCCAATTCCAATGCAATTACTGTTTGTAATCATATTCGCCTACTCTCGTGTATCTCAGCTGCTTCTGTGACATATTGCAATATCCTCCTCAGACATGCCAGAAAGTCAATAGACACACAAACGCATTTCTGTCATGTTTTGCATTCTTCTATTCATGGAAATGGTAACTTAAAACTGCCTATAGTGTTCAGGAAATTACTTGCGGTTCATTATCTTAAATGTA
>JAWPHD010016532.1:0-12500 GCA_037043455.1 Cyrtodaria siliqua
CACATATATATTCAGTTCTTACAGATATATATTCAGTTCTAACGCATATATATTCAATTCTTACACATATATATTCCGTTCTTACACGTATATATTCCGTTCCTACGCATATATATTCAGTTCTTACGCATATATATTCAGTTCCTACACATATATATTCAGTTCTTACAGATATATATTCATTTCTTATGCATATATATTCAGTTCTTACGCTTATATATTCAGTTCTTACGAATATATATTCATTTCTTACACATATATGTTCAGTTCGTAAACATATATATTCAAGAACGGAATAAATACGTGTAGGTACGGAATATATATGTGTAATAACGGAATATATATGTGTAAGAACGGAATATATCTGTAAAAGAACGTAATATATATGTGTAAGAACTGAATATATATGTTTAGAACTGAATATATATGTGTAAGAACTGAATATATATGTGTAAGAACTGAATATATATACTTAAGAACTGAATATATATCCTTATGAACGGAATATATATGTGTAAGAACGGAATATTTATGTGTATATATGTGTAAGAACTGAGTATATATGTGTAAGAACGGAATATATATATGTGTAAGAACGGAATATATATGTGTAAGAACGGAATATATATGTGTAAGAACGGAATATGTACGTGTAAGAACGGAATATATATGTGTAAGAACTGAACATATATGTGTAAGAACTGAATATATATGCGTAAGAACTGAATATATATCTGTAAGAACTGAATATATGTGTAAGAACTGAATATATTTGCGTAAGAACTGAATATATATGCGTAAGAACGGAATATATATGAGTAAGAACGGAATATATATGTGTAAGAACGGAATATGTACGTGTAAGAACGGAATATATATGTGTAAGAACGGAATATATATGTGTAAAAACGGAATATATATTTGTAAGGAGTGAATATATATGTGTAAGAAAGGAATATATATGTGTAATAACGGAATATATATGTAAAAGAACGGAATATATATGTGTAAGAACTGAATATATATGTGTAAGAACTGAATATATATTTGTAAGAACTTAATATGTGTAACAACTGAATATATATACGTAAGAACTGAATATGTATGCGTAATAACTGAATATATATGCGTAAGAACTGAATATATATCTGTAAGAACTAAATATATGTGTAAGAACTGAATATATTTGCGTAAGAATTGAATATATATGCGTAAGAACGGAATATATATGAGTAAGAACGGAATATATATTTGTAAGAACGGAATATGTACGTGTAAGAACGGAATATATATGTGTAAGAACGGAATATATATTGAATATATGTGTAAGAACTGAATATATATGTGTAAGAACTGAATATATATGTGTAAGAACGGAATATATATGTGTAAGAACGGAATATGTACGTGTAAGAACGGAATATATATGTATAAGAACTGAATATATATGTGTAAGAACTGAATATATATGCGTAAGAACTGAATATATATGCGTAAGAACGGAATATATATTCGTAAGAACTGAATATATATGCGTTAGAACGGAGTATATATGTGTAAGAACGGAATATATATGTGTAAGAACTGAATATATATGTGTAAGAACGGAATATATGTGAAATAATATATATGTGTAAGAACGGAAAATATATGCGTAAGAACTGAATATATATGTGTAAGAACGGAATATATATGTGTAAGAACGGAATAAATATGTGTAAGAACGGAATATATATGTGTAAGAACTGAATATATATGTGTAAGAACTGAATATATATGTGTCAGAACTGAATATATATGCGTAAGAACTGAATATATATGCGTAAGAACTTAATATATATGCGTTAGAACGGAGTATATATGTGTAAGAACGGAATATATATGTGTAAGAACTGTATAAATATGTGTAAGAACGGAATATGTACGTGTAAGAACGGAATATATATTTGTAAGAACGGAATATATATGTGTAAGAATTGAATATATATTTGTAAGAACTGAATATATATGTGTAAGAACGGAATATATATGTGTAAGAACGGAATAAATATGTGTTAGTAAGGAATATTTATGTGTAAGAACTGAATATATGTGTAAGAACTGAATATATATGTGTAAGAACTGAATATATATGTGTAAGAACTGAATATATATGCGTAAGAACTGTATATATATGCGTAAGAACTGAATATATATGCTTAAGAACTGAATATATATGCGTAAGAACGGAATATATATGTGTAAGAACGGAATATATATGTGTAAGAACTGAATATATATGCGTAAGAACTGAATATATATGTGTAAGAACGGAATATATGTGTAAGAATGTATATGTGTAAGAACGGAATATATAAGCATAAGAAATGAATATATATGTGTAAGAACTGAATATATATGTGTAAGAACTGAATATATATGCGTAAGAACTGAATATATGCGTCAAAACTAAATATATATGCGAAAGAACTGAATATATATGCGTAAGAACGGAATATATGTGTGTAAGAACGGAATATATACGTGTAAGAACGGAATATATATGTGTAAGAACAGAATATATATGTGTAAGAACGGAATATATATGTGTAAAAACGAAATATATATGTGTAAGAACTGAATATATATGTGTAAGAACTGAATATATATTTGTAAGAACTGAATATATATGTGTAAAAACTGAATATATATGCTTACGAACTGAACATATATGTGTAAGAACGGAATATATATGTGTAAAAACGGAATATATATGTCTAAGAACTGAATATATATGTGTAAGAACTGAATATATATGTACTTATATATTCAGTTCTTACACATATATATTCCGTTCTTACACATACATATTCCGTTCTTACACGTATATATTCCGTTCTAACACATATATATTCCGTTCTTACACATATATATTCCGTTCTTACAAATATATTTAGTTCTTACGCATATATATTCCCTTCTTACACAAATATATTCCGTTCTTACGCATATATATTCAGTTCTTACGCATATATATTCATTTCTTACACATATACTTTCAGTTCTTATGCATATATATTCAGTTTTACGCATATATATTCAGTTCTTACGCATATATATTAAGTTCTAACACATATATATTCAGTTCTTACACATACATATTCAGTTCTTACACATATATATTCACCTCTTACACATATATATTCCGTTCTTACACATATATATTCAGTTCTTACAGATATATATTCAGTTCTAACGCATATATATTCAGTTCTTACCCATATATATTCCGTTCTTACACGTATATATTCCGTTCTTACGCATATATATTCAGTTCTTACGCATATATATTCAGTTCCTACACATATATATTCAGTTCTTACAGATATATATTCATTTCTTATGCATATATATTCAGTTCTTACGCATATATATTCAGTTCTTACGAATATATATTCATTTCTTACACATATATGTTCAGTTCATAAGCATATATATTCAAGAACGGAATAAATACGTGTAGGTACGGAATATATATGTGTAATAACGGAATATATATGTGTAAGAACGGAATATATCTGTAAAAGAACGTAATATATATGTGTAAGAACTGAATATATATGTTTAGAACTGAATATATATTTGTAAGAACTGAATATATATGTGTAAGAACTGAATATATATACGTAAGAACTGAATATATATGCTTATGAACGGAATATATATGTGTAAGAACGGAATATTTATGTGTATATATGTGTAAGAACTGAATATATATGTGTAAGAACGGAATATATATGTGTAAGAACGGAATATATATGTGTAAGAACGGAATATGTACGTGTAAGAACGGAATATATATGTGTAAGAACTGAACATATATGTGTAAGAACTGAATATATATGCGTAAGAACTGAATATATATCTGTAAGAACTGAATATATGTGTAAGAACTGAATATATTTGCGTAAGAACTGAATATATATGCGTAAGAACGGAATATATATGAGTAAGAACGGAATATATATGTGTAAGAACGGAATATGTACGTGTAAGAACGGAATATATATGTGTAAGAACGAAATATATATGTGTAAAAACGGAATATATATTTGTAAGGAGTGAATATATATGTGTAAGAAAGGAATATATATGTGTAATAACGGAATATATATGTAAAAGAACGGAATATATATGTGTAAGAACTGAATATATATGTGTAAGAACTGAATATATATTTGTAAGAACTTAATATGTGTAACAACTGAATATATATACGTAAGAACTGAATATGTATGCTTATGAACTGAATATATATGTGTAAGAACGGAATATATAAGAGTAAGAACGGAATATGTACGTGTAAGAACGGAATATATATGTGTAAGAACGGAATATATATGTGTATATATGTGTAAGAACTGAATATATATGTGTAAGAACTGAATATATATGCGAAAGAACTGAATATATATGCGTAAGAACGGAATATATGTGTGTAAGAACGGAATATATACGTGTAAGAACGGAATATATATGTGTAAGAACAGAATATATATGTGTAAGAACGGAATATATATGTGTAAAAACGAAATATATATGTGTAAGAACTGAATATATATGTGTAAGAACTGAATATATATTTGTAAGAACTGAATATATATGTGTAAAAACTGAATATATATGCTTACGAACTGAACATATATGTGTAAGAACGGAATATATATGTGTAAAAACGGAATATATATGTGTAAGAACTGAATATATATGTGTAAGAACTGAATATATATGTACTTATATATTCAGTTCTTACACATATATATTCCGTTCTTACACATACATATTCCGTTCTTACACGTATATTTTCCGTTCTAACACATATATATTCCGTTCTTACACATATATATTCCGTTCTTACAAATATATTTAGTTCTTACGCATATATATTCCCTTCTTACACAAATATATTCCGTTCTTACGCATATATATTCAGTTCTTACGCATATATATTCATTTCTTACACATATACTTTCAGTTCTTATGCATATATATTCAGTTTTACGCATATATATTCAGTTCTTACGCATATATATTCAGTTCTAACACATATATATTCAGTTCTTACACATACATATTCAGTTCTTACACATATATATTCACCTCTTACACATATATATTCCGTTCTTACACATATATATTCAGTTCTTACAGATATATATTCAGTTCTAACGCATATATATTCAGTTCTTACCCATATATATTCCGTTCTTACACGTATATATTCCGTTCTTACGCATATATATTCAGTTCTTACGCATATATATTCAGTTCCTACACATATATATTCAGTTCTTACAGATATATATTCATTTCTTATGCATATATATTCAGTTCTTACGCATATATATTCAGTTCTTACGAATATATATTCATTTCTTACACATATATGTTCAGTTCATAAGCATATATATTCAAGAACGGAATAAATACGTGTAGGTACGGAATATATATGTGTAATAACGGAATATATATGTGTAAGAACGGAATATATCTGTAAAAGAACGTAATATATATGTGTAAGAACTGAATATATATGTTTAGAACTGAATATATATTTGTAAGAACTGAATATATATGTGTAAGAACTGAATATATATACGTAAGAACTGAATATATATGCTTATGAACGGAATATATATGTGTAAGAACGGAATATTTATGTGTATATATGTGTAAGAACTGAATATATATGTGTAAGAACGGAATATATATGTGTAAGAACGGAATATATATGTGTAAGAACGGAATATGTACGTGTAAGAACGGAATATATATGTGTAAGAACTGAACATATATGTGTAAGAACTGAATATATATGCGTAAGAACTGAATATATATCTGTAAGAACTGAATATATGTGTAAGAACTGAATATATTTGCGTAAGAACTGAATATATATGCGTAAGAACGGAATATATATGAGTAAGAACGGAATATATATGTGTAAGAACGGAATATGTACGTGTAAGAACGGAATATATATGTGTAAGAACGAAATATATATGTGCAAAAACGGAATATATATTTGTAAGGAGTGAATATATATGTGTAAGAAAGGAATATATATGTGTAATAACGGAATATATATGTAAAAGAACGGAATATATATGTGTTAGAACTGAATATATATGTGTAAGAACTGAATATATATTTGTAAGAACTTAATATGTGTAACAACTGAATATATATACGTAAGAACTGAATATGTATGCTTATGAACTGAATATATATGTGTAAGAACGGAATATATAAGAGTAAGAACGGAATATGTACGTGTAAGAACGGAATATATATGTGTAAGAACGGAATATATATGTGTATATATGTGTAAGAACTGAATATATATGTGTAAGAACTGAATATATATGTGTAAGAACGGAATATATATGTGTAAGAACGGAATATGTACGTGTAAGAACGGAATATATATGTGTAAGAACTGAACATATATGCGTAAGAACTGAATATATATGCGTAATAACTGAATATATATGCGTAAGAACTGAATATATATCTGTAAGAACTAAATATATGTGTAAGAACTGAATATATTTGCGTAAGAATTGAATATATATGCGTAAGAACGGAATATATATGTGTAAAAACGGAATATATATTTGTAAGGAGTGAATATATATGTGTAAGAAAGGAATATATATGTGTAATAACGGAATTTATATGTAAAAGAACGGAATATATATGTGAAAGAACTGAATATATATGTGTAAGAACTGAATATATATTTGTAAGAACTTAATATGTGTAACAACTGAATATATATACGTAAGAACTGAATATGTATGCTTATGAACGGAATATATATGTGTAAGAATGGAATATATAAGAGTAAGAACGGAATATGTACGTGTAAGAACGGAATATATATGTGTAAGAACGGAATATATATGTGTATATATGTGTAAGAACTGAATATATATGTGTAAGAACTGAATATCTATGTGTAAGAACGGAATATATATGTGTAAGAACGGAATATGTACGTGTAAGAACGGAATATATATGCGTAAGAACTGAATATATATGCATAATAACTGAATATATATGCGTAAGAACTGAATATATATCTGTAAGAACTAAATATATGTGAAAGAACTGAATATATTTGCGTAAGAATTGAATATATATTTGTAAGAACGGAATATGTACGTGTAAGAACGGAATATATATGTGTAAGAACGGAATATATATGTGTAAGAACGGAATATGTATGTGTAATAAGTGAATATATATGTGTAAGAACTGAATATATATGTGTAAGAACGGAATATATATATGTGTAAGAACGGAATATATATTTGTAAGAACGGAATATATATGTGTAAGAACTGAATATATATGTGTAAGAACTGAATATATATATGTAAGAACTGAATATATAAGTGTAAGAAGTGAATATATATGTGTAAGAACTGAATATATATGTGTAAGAACGGAATATATATGTGTAAGAACGGAATATATATGTGTAAGAACGGAATATGTACGTGTAAGAACGGAATATATATTTGTAAGAACGGAATATATATGTGTAAGAAGTGAATATATATGTGTAAGAACTGAATATATATGTGTAAGAACGGAATATATATGTTTAAGAACGGAATACATATGTGTAAGAACGGAATATATATGTGTAAGAACTGAATATATAAGAGAAAGAACTGAATATATATGTGTAAGAACTGAATATATATGTGCAAGAACTGAATATATATGCGTAAGAACTGAATATATATGTGTAAGAACTGAATATATATGTGTAAGAACGGAATATATATGTGTAAGAACGGAATATGTACGTGTAAGAACGGAATATATATGTGTATGAACGGAATATCTATGTGTATATATGTGTAAGAACGGAATATATATGTGTAGGAACGGTATATATATGTGTAAGAACGGAATATATATGTGTAAAAACGGAATATATACGTTTAAGAACGGAATATATATGCGTAAGAACTGAATATATATGCGTAAGAACTGAATATTTATGCGTAAGAACGGAATATATATGCGTAAGAACGGAATATATATGAGTAAGAACTGAAAATATATATGCGTAAGAACGGAATATATATGTGTAAGAACGGAATATATATTTGTAAAAACGGAATATATATTTGTAATAACGGAATATATATGCGTAAGAACTGAATATATATGTGTAAGAACGAAATATATATGTGTAAGAACGGAATATATATGTGTAAAAAGTGAATATATATGTGTAAGAACTAAATATATATGTGTAAGAACTGAATATATATGTGTAAGAACTGAATATATATGCGTAAGAACTGAATATATATGCGTAAAACTGAATATATATGCGTAAGAACTTAACATATATGTGTAAGAAATGAATATATATGCGTAAGAACTGAATATATATGCGTAAGAACGGAATATATATGTGTAAGAACGGAATATATATGTTTATGAACGGAATATATATGTGTAAGAACGGAATATATATGTGTAAGCACGGAATATATATGTGTAAGAACGGAATATATATGTGAAAGAACTGAATATATACGTGTAAGAACGGAATATATATGTGTTATAACAGAATATATATGTGTAAGAACGGAATATATATGTGTAAAAACGGAATATATATGTGTAAGAACTTAATATATATGTGTAAGGACTGAATATATATGTGTAAGAACTGAATATATATGAGTAAGTACTGAATATATATGCGTAAGAACTGAATATATATGCGAAAGAACTGATTATATATGCCTAAGAACTGAATATATATGTGAACGAACTGAATATATATGCGTAAGAACTAAATATTTGCGTGAGGACTGAATATATATGCGTAAGAACTGAATATATATGCGTAAGAACTGAATATATATCCGTAAGAACTGAATATATATGCGTAAAACTGAATATATATGTGTAAGAACTGAATATATATGCGTAAGAACTGAATATATATGCGTAAGAACGGAATATATATGCGTAAGAACGTATATGCGTAAAAACGGAATATATATGTGTTAGAACGGACAAATATATTTAAGAACGGAATATATATGTGTAAGAACGGAATATATATGTGTAAGAACGGAATAAATATGTGTAAGAACGGAATATATATGTGTAAGAACGGGATATATATGTGTAAGAACGGAATATATATGTGTACGAACTGAATATATATGTGTAAGAACTGAATATATATGTGTAATAACTGAATATATATACGTAAGAACTGAATATTTATGCTTAAGAACGGAATATATATGTGTAAGAACGGAATATATAAGTGTAAGAACGGAATATGTACTTGTAAAAACGGAATATATCTGTGAAGAACGGAATATATATGTGTATATATGTGTAAGAACAGAATATATATGTGTAAGAACTGAATATATATGTGTAATAAGTGAATATATATGTGTAAAAACTGAATATATATGTGTAAGAACGGAATATATATGTGTAAGAACTGTATATATATGCGTAAGAAAGGAATATATATGCGTACGAACTGAATATATATGCGTAAAAACTGAATATATATGTGTAAGAACGGAATATATATGTGTAAGAACGGGATATATATGTGTAAGAACGGAATATATAAGTGTAAGAACGGAATATATATGTGTAAGAACGGAATATGTATGTGTAAGAACGGAATATATATGTGTAAGAACTGAATATATATCTGTAAGAACTGAATATATATGTGTAAAAACTGAATATATATTTGAAAGAACTGAATTTATATTTGTAAGAACTGAATATATATGCGTAAGAACGGAATATATATGTGTAAGAACAGAATATATATGTGTAAGAACGGAATATGTACGTGTAAGATCGGAATATATATGTGTAAGAACGGAATATATATGTGTATATATGTGTAAGAATTGAATATATATGTGTAATAAGTGAATATATATGTGTAAGAAGTGAATATATATGTGTAAGAACTGAATATATATGTGTAAGAACGGAATATATATGTGTAAGAACTGAATATAAATGCGTAAGAACGGAATATATATGCGTAAGAATGGAATATATATGCGTAAAAACGGAATATATATGTGTAAGAACGGAATAGATATGTGTAAGAACGGAATAAATACGTGTAAGAACGGAATATATATGTGTAAGAACGCAATATATATGTGTTAGAACGGAATATATATGTGTAAGAACTGAATATATATGCGTAAGAACGGAATATATATGTGTAAGAACGGAATAAATACGTGTAAGAACGGAATATATATGTGTAAAAACGGAATATATATGCGTAAGAACTGAATATATATGGGAAAGAACGGAATATATATGGGTCAGAACGGAATATATGTGTTAGAACGGAATATATATGTGTAAGAACGGAATATATATGCTTAAGAACTGAATATATATGCGTAAGAACTGAATATATATGTGTAAGAACTGAATATATATGTGTAAGAATGGAATATATCTGTGTAAGAACGGAATATATATGTGTAAGAACGAAATATATATGTGTAAGAAGTGAATATATATGTGTAAGAACTAAATATATATGTGTTAGAACTGAATATATATGTGTAAGAACTGAATATATATGTGTAAGACTACCTCGCCTGTCTGTCTGTCTGTCTGGCCTGTCTTGCTCTCTGTCTGGCTCTCTGCCTCGCCTGTCTGGGTCTCTGTCTGGGTCTCTGTCTAGTATGTCTGTCTGTCTGTCTGTCTGTCTGTCTGTCTGTCTGTCTGTATGTCTGTCTGTCTGTCTGTCTGTCTGTCTGTCTGTCTGTCTGTCTGTCTGTCTGTCTGTCTGTCTGTCTGTCTGTCTGTCTGTCAGTCTGTCTATCTGTCTGTCTGTCTGTCTGTCTGGCATGTCTGGCTCTCTGTCTGTCTGGGCTGTCTGGCTCTCTGTCTGGCTCTCTGTCTAGCCTGTCTGGTTCACTGCCTCGCCTGTCTGTCTGTCTGTCTGGCCTGTCTGGCTCTCTGTCTGGCTCTCTGCCTCGCCTGTCTGTCTGTCTGTCTGTCTGGCCTGTCTGGCTCTCTGTCTGGCTCTCTGTCTAGTCTGTCTGGCTTTCTGCCTCGCCTGTCTTGGTCTCTGTCTGCCTCTCTGTCTAGTCTGTCTGTCTGTCTGTCTGTCTGTCTGTCTGTCTGTTTGTCTGTCTGTCTGTCTGTCTGTCTGTCTGTCTGGCCTGTCGGGCTCTCTGTCTAGCCTGTCTGGCTCTCCGCCTCGCCTGTCTGTCTGTCTGGCCTGTCTGGCTCTCTGTCTGGCTCTCTGTCTAGCCTGTCTGGCTCTCTACCTCGCATGTCTGGTCTCTGTCTGCCTCTCTGTCCGGCCTGTCTGTCTGTCTGTCTGTCTGTCTGTCTGTCTGTCTGCCTCTCTGCCTCTCTGTCTAGCCTGTCTGTCTGTCTGTCTGTCTGTCTGTCTGTCTGGCATGTCTGGCTCTCTGTCTGTCTGGCCTGTCTGGCCTGTCTGGCTCTCTGTCTGGCTCTCTGTCTAGCCTGTCTGATTCACTGCCTCGCCTGTCTGTCTGTCTGTCTGGCCTGTCTGGCTCTCTGTCTGGCTCTCTGTCTAGCCTGTATGTCTGTCTGTCTGTCTGTCTGTCTGTCTGTCTGGCATGTCTGGCTCTCTGTCTGTCTGGCCTGTCTTGCCTGTCTGGCTCTCTGTCTGGCTCTCTGTCTAGCCTGTCTGGTTCACTGCCTCGCCTGTCTGTCTGTCTGTCTGGCCTGTCTGGCTCTCTGTCTGGCCTGTCTGGCTCTCAGTCTGGCTCTCTATCTAGCCTGTCTGGCTCTCTACCTCGCCTGTCTGGTCTCTGTCTGCCTCTCTGTCTAGCCTTTCTGTCTGTCTGTCTGGCCTGTCTGGCTCTCTGTCTGGCTCTCTGTCTAGCCTTTCTGGCTCTCTGTCTAGCCTTTCTGGCTCTCTGCCTCGCCTGCCTGTCTGTCTGTCTGTCTGGCCTGTCTGGATCTCTGTCTGGCTCTCTGTCTAGCCTGTCTGGCTCTCTGCCTCGCCTGTGTGGGTCTCTGTCTGCCTGTCTGTCTAGCCTGTCTGTCTGTCTGTCTGTCTGTCTGTCTGTCTGTCTGTCTGTCTGTTTGTCTGTCTTTCTGTCTGTCTGTCTGTTTGGCCTGTCTGGCTCTCTGTCTAGCTGTCTGGCTCTTTGTCTAGCCTGTCTGTCTGTCTATCTGTCTGTCTGTCTGTTTGTCTGTCTCTCTACCTCGCCTGTCTGGTCTCTGTCTGCCTCTCTGTATAGCCTGTCTGTCTGTCTGTCTGTCTGTCTGTCTGTCTGTCTGTCTGGCCTGTATGGCTCTCTGTCTGGCTCTTTGTCTAGCCTGTCTGTCTGTCTGTCTGTCTGTCTGTCTGTCTGTCTGTCTGTCTGTCTCTCTCTCTCTCTGTCTGTCTGGCATGTCTGGCTCTTTGTCTGTCTGTCCTGTCTGGC
>JAWPHD010016532.1:27500-30000 GCA_037043455.1 Cyrtodaria siliqua
TAGCCTGTCTGTCTGTCTGTCTGTCTGTCTTTCTGTCTCTCTGTCTGTCTGGACTGTCTGGCTCTCTGTCTGGCTCTCTGCCTCGCCTGTCTGGCTCTCTGTCTGGGTCTCTGTCTAGCCTGTCTGTCTGTCTGTCTGTCTGTCTGTCTGTCTGTCTGTCTGGCCTGTCTGGCTCTCTGTCTAGCCTGTCTGGCTCTCTGCCTTGCATGTCTGTCTGTCTGGCCTGTCTGGCTCTCTGTCTGGCTCTCTGTCTAGCCTCTCTGGCTCTCTGCCTCGCCTGTCTGGGTCTCTGTCTGCCTCTCTGTCTAGCCTGCCTGTCTGTCTGTCTGTCAGTCTGTCTGTATGTCTGTCTGTCTGTCTGTCTGTCTGTCTGTCTGTCTGTCTGTCTGTCTGTCTGTCTGTCTGTCTGTCTGTCTGTCTGTCTGTCTGTCTGTCTGGCTCTATGTCTGTCTGGCCTGTCTGGCTCTCTGTCTGGCTCTCTGTCTAGCCTGTCTGGCTCTCTGCCTCGCCTGTCTGTCTGTCTAGCCTGTCAGGCTCTCTGTCTGGCTCTCTGTCTGGCCTGTCTGGCTCTCTACCTTGCCTGTCTGGTCTATGTCTGCCTCTCTGTCTAGCTTGTCTGTATGTCTGTCTGTCTGTCTGTCTGGCCTGTCTTGCTCTCTGTCTGGCTCTATGTCAAGCCTGTCTGTCTGTCTGTCTGTCTGTCTTGCTGGCATGTCTGGCTCTCTGTCTGTCTGGCCTTTCTGGCCTGTCTGGCTCTCTGTCTGGCTCTCAGTCTAGCCTGTCTGGTTCACTGCCTCGCCTGTCTGTCTGTCTGTCTGGCCTGTCTGGCTCTCTGTCTGGCTCATTGTCTAGCCTGTCTGGCTCTCTACCTCGCCTGTCTGTCTGTCTGTCTGGCCTGTCTGGCCAGTCTGGCCTGTCTGGCTCTCTGTCTGGCTCTCTGCCTCGCCTGTCTGGGTCTCTGTCTGGGTCTCTGTCTAGTCTGTCTGTCTGTCTGTCTGGCTGGCTGGCTGGCTGGCTGGCTGGCTGGCTGGCTGGCTGGCTGGCTGGCTGGCTGTCTGGCTGACTGTCTGGCTGGCCTGTCTGGGTCTTTGTCTGGGTCTCTGTCTGGGTCTCTGTCTGGGTCTCTGTCTAGCCTGTCTGTCTGTCTGTCTGTCTGTCTGTCTGTCTGTCTGTCTGTCTGTCTGTCTGTCTGGACTGTCTGGCTCTCTGTCTGGCTCTCTGTCTAGCCTGTCTTGCTCTCTACCTCGCCTGTCTGGTCTCTGTCTGCCTCTCCGTCTAGCCTGTCTGTCTGTCTGTCTGTCTGTCTGTCTGTCTGTCTGTCTGGCCTGTCTTGCTCTCTGTCTGACTCACTGTCTAGCCTGTCTGGCTCTCTACCTTTCTGTCTGTCTGTCTGTCTGTCTGTCTGTCTGTCTGTCTGTCTGTCTGTCTGTCTGTCTGTCTGTCTGTCTGTCTGTCTGTCTGTCTGTCTGTCTGTCTGTCTGTCTGTCTGTCTGTCTGTCTCGCCTGTCTGTCTGTCTGGCCTGTCTGGCTCTCTGTCTGGCTCTCTGTCTAGCCTGTCTGGCTCTCTACCTCGCCTGTCTGTCTGTCTGTCTGGCCTGTCTGGCTCTATGTCTGGCTCTCTGCCTCGCCTGACTGGGTCTCTGTCTGGGTCTCTGTCTAGTCTGTCTGTCTGTCTGTCTGTCTGTCTGTCTCTCTCTCTCTCTCTCTCTCTCTCTCTGTCTGTCTGTCTGTCTGTCTGTCTGTCTGGCTGGCTGGCTGGCTGGCTGGCTGTCTGGCTGGCTGTCTGGCTGACTGTATTGCTGGCCTGTCTGGGTCTCTTTCTGGGTCTCTGTCTGGGTCTCTGTCTAGCCTGTCTGTCTGTCTGTCTGTCTGTCTTTCTGTCTCTCTGTCTGTATGGACTGTCTGGCTCTCTGTCTGGCTCTCTGTCTAGCCTGTATGGCTCTCTGCCTCGCCTGTCTTGGTCTCTGTCTGGGTCTCTGTCTAGCCTGTCTGTCTGTCTGTCTGTCTGTCTGTATGTCTGTCTGTCTGTCTGTCTGTTTATCTGTATGTCTGTCTGTCTGTCTGTCTGTCTCTCTGTCTGTCTGGCATGTCTGGCTCTCTGTCTGGCTCTCTGTCTAGCCTGTCTGGCTCTCTGCCTCGCCTGTCTGGGTCTCTGTCTGCCTCTCTGTCTGTCTGACCTGTCTGGCTCTCTGTCTGGCTTTCTGTCTAGCCTGTCTGGTTCACAGCCTCGCCTGTCTGTCTGGCCTGTCTGGCTCTCTGTCTGGCTCTCTGTCTAGCCTGTCTGGCTCTCTGCTTCGCCTGTCTGTCTGTCTGGCCTGTCTGGCTCTCTGTCTGGCTCTCTGTCTAGCCTGTCTGGCTCTCTACCTCGCCTGTCTGGTCTCTGTCTGCCTCTCTGTCTAGCCTGTTTGTCTGTCTGTTTGTCTGTCTGTATGTCTGTCTGTCTGCCCCTCTGTCTAGCCTGTCTGTCTGTCTGTCTGTCTGTCTGTCTGTCTGTCTGTCT
>JAWPHD010016532.1:40000-49346 GCA_037043455.1 Cyrtodaria siliqua
TAGACAGAGAGCCAGACATAGAGCCAGACAGGAAACACAGACAGAGAGAGAGAGAAACAGACAGACAGACAGACAGACAGACAGACAGACAGACAGACAGACAGACAGGCTAGACAGAGAGCCAGACAGAGAGCCAGACAGACCAGACAGGCCAGACAGACAGACAGACAGACAGGCAAGGCAGAGAGCCAGACAGGCTAGACAGAGAGCCAGACATAGAGCCAGACAGGCCAGACAGACAGACAGACAGACAGACAGACAGACAGACAGACAGACAGGCTAGTCAGAGAGGCAGACAGAGACCAGACAGGCGAGATAGAGAGCCAGACAGGCTAGACAGAGAGCCAGACAGAGAGCCAGACAGGCCAGACAGACAGACAGGCGAGGCAGACAGGCCAGACAGACAGAGAGACAGACAGAGACCCAGACAGACAGACAGACAGACAGACAGACAGACAGACAGACAGACAGACAGACAGACAGACATACAGACAGACAGACAGACAGACAGACAGACAGACAGAGAGACAGACTGACAGACAGACAGAGCCAGACAGAGAGCCAGACAGGCCAGACAGACAGACAGGCGAGGCAGACAGGCCAGACAGACAGAGAGACAGACAGAGACCCAGACAGACAGACAGACAGACAGACAGACAGACAGACAGACAGACAGACAGACAGACAGACAGACAGACAGACAGACAGACAGACAGACAGACAGACGGACAGAGAAAAAGACAAAGACAGACATACAGACAGACATACAAGCAGCCAGACAGTCCAGACAGACAGAGAGACAGACAGACAGACAGACAGACAGACAGGCTAGACAGAGACCCAGACAGAGACCCAGACAGAGACCCAGACAGGCCAGCCAGACAGTCAGCCAGACAGCCATCCAGCCAGCCAGCCAGCCAGACAGACATACAGCCAGACAGACAGACAGACAGACAGACAGACAGACAGACAGACAGACAGACAGACAGACTGACAGACAGACAGACAGACAGACATACAGACAGACAGACAGACAGACAGACAGACAGACAGAGAGACAGACTGACAGACAGACTAGACAGAGACCCAGACAGAGACCCAGACAGGCGAGGCAGAGAGCCAGACAGAGAGCCAGACAGGCCAGACAGGCCAGACAGACAGACAGACAGGCGAGACTGTCACAGGATGACCTTAGTGGTTGGGCTAACTCAGGAAAGAATCAATGACGGTGAATGCATTTACATAAGTTTAATGCAACTTTTAAAATATGTTTAATATATATACAATTATCTAAAAAAACAAGCGAATACACAAATGAACTATGAAAAGAATGTTCTCCTGAACGTTTAAGACGTTCTTAGTATTGTTATAAATACTGAATGTCTAAGACACTAAAGTGTTGTTAAAGCTATAACAATGTTGATCTAGCGCGATAACTGTGATGCGCGAGAGCTCATGAAGATGACGATGCGCGAATTCAATGGATGATTGTCATCAAATGCCTTCTGTAAGGGTTGATGACGCGATGCAATGATAGTTAATCTCCACTGAGATTGTGAATGATATTCCTCCAGTGAGGACTGGTAACGGGCCCACCTTGTGTCCCGGGGGTTGTCGTTAGTAAAACCTGGCTGCGCAGGTACGGGGACCGTCTCCACCGCTTGTAACGTTAGTCGTGGAAGCTTAGCTCCACTCCTGGATATCCAAACCTAGATGGCTTATATCCTGGGTGGCTTATATCCTGGATGGCTTAGGCTGTAATTATACATACGTTTTAGATGTCGGTTGACAAACATAACAATCTTGCATAATTACCATTACCCAAACAAATCATTATTCAATCAATATATGTAAGCTGTACTAATGATGAGTAGCAATGTATACATATTCTACAACGCCATATGTACGCTATGTACGTCGCTGTTAATCAATGCCCCTAATACATGTAATATAAACATGATCAAATTACTCATATATTACACTCACTGAGTTATGCATGCACGCATTTATTCTTGTCACTCATCTCATTGTTAACTAATGTTGACAATCGTGTATTACAATCACCGAGTTATACGCCAACGTTAACTAATGCACCTAATATCCACTGTTATCAAATTAATATTGTTTTACAATTAATGACCAATTACAATAATTACATCTAATAAAGTAACTTCAAAATCATATGCTAGTCTAAAGTTATGTTTGAGAAACATCAATGCTAACCGGATGTCGTAACCGCCAAACAAGATGGCGCCGCCCACTGAATACAAATATACGATAAAAGTTTAATAACATTACTAACCACATGTTGCCTGTGAAATTTGCCGTCCAATCTCTGTTCCAACAAAGTACTATCAATGATCCCGGCGATAGCTAGAAGACAATGGGTTTTATAGCAAACATTACGCCCAAATCATTATTTCCCCCGTTCAGTCCGTGACAAACGTGGCTAAATCTACAGTATTGAATCAACACGAGAGGCCCTTATACAATTTTGCCGTTTAAGGAAAATATACCTATACGTTTACATGCATTAGCACAAAACTAAACTTATGACACGGCCTCTCTGGCGGCCACTTAAAATGTGCACGCTTTTACGTGTTACATGAATAGATCATGAATATTGTGAAATTGTTTCAACTCGAACAATAGATTTTGGGTGTAACCGATAACAAGAGCTATATACGACCAGTACGCTCTACCCGTGACATTTTGTGACAACATCTCCCCACTTAAAGAAAGTGCTACACTTTTAAAATTCAACAAAATGATAACTTAATATTTACACGTTAAGAAACTATTAATTCTTCTGAGCAAACGAGCGACAACACGTACAAGCTGATCGCTCAATCGCTTGAGTATGTTAACTATTACCACTGCAGTTATAACCTAACTATAACATGTAATTACAATTTCAACACTATTCTACAATTGTACACTACCCTGTCGTAACATATACTACTATTGTACAATACACTGCAATACACTATTGTATTAAACCGGTCATTATGTGCGGCGACTTAAATAGTCTGCCCCAATATTGTCCTTTCCACGGATTGCTTTAATTTTCATCCGGTAAGGCTGCAGAGTCAGTGCCCACCTCATTAACCTACTGTTAGCTACCTTTGCTTTATTCATATAAGCTAACGGTTGGTGGTCAGTCTCCAAGACAAATTCCTTACCAAAAACATATCGGTGGAATTTACTGACACCCCACACTACTGCAAGACACTCCCTTTCGATAACAGAGTAGTTACATTCCCGGGGTAATAGTTTCCGACTTGCGTAAGCCACGGGGAGACTACACCCATCTTGCTCTTGCAGTAGGACTGCACCCACCCCGATATCGGAGGCATCCGTTCTGAGGATAAACTCCTGGTCAAGTTCAGGTAATTTTAGTATTGGGGTTTTGACCAGACTCCCCTTTAAAGAGACAAAAGCTCGCTCCTGGCTTTCCCCCCAAGTTATCCTATTGGGTTGACCTTTCTTTGTCAAGTCTGACAAAGGTGCAGCTATAGCCGAAAAGTTTGGAATAAACTTCCTGTAAAAACCCGCCAACCCTAAAAATGACCTAACTTGTTTCTTTGTCTCGGGTCTTGGTGCTTCCTGAATTGCCTTAACCTTGTCGGGGTTGGGTTTCAATTTCTGGTCCCTCCCGACAACATGACCCAGACACTCTATATCTGCGTAACCCATGTGACACTTGCTAGGTTTTGCAGTCAGTTTAAACCGGCGTAGCCGTTCCAACAGATTACGTAGAGCCTTAATATGGTCTTCAAATGTTGTTGTAAACACCAGGATGTCATCTACAAAACTGTCTGTGTTGGACAAATCCTTCAGGACTTTCCTCATTAACCTACAGAATGTTGCTGGGGCGTTTACGAGACCAAAGGGCATGACCTTGAACTTAAAAAGTCCTTGCGAAGTTTCGAAGGAGGTCATCTCTTTAGCTCGGTCTGAAAGTGGGACTTGCCAATAACCTTTACTGAGGTCTAACTTGGAGAAATACGAATATCCCGCAAGTTTAGAGAATACCTCCTCAGTATTAGGCATTGGCTCTGCATCAAAGATGGTACGTTTATTGAGCTGCCTAAAATCGATACAGAATCGAATTGACCCATCTTTCTTCTTAATAAGTACGACTGGGGATGAAAATGGGGCGTTTGAAGGTTCGATGACACCCAATTTCAACATGTCTTTCACCTCCTCATCAACAATTGATCGGGAGTGAAATGGAATGGGATACCCCTTAATTCTTATTGGTTCCCTTGATGTGAGTACAATATCATGTTGCACTCCATCTGTCTGCCCCGGGTTTTCGGACAAGACATCACTGAACTCCGAGAGTAAACTACCCATCTCTCGTTGCTGCTCTACACTAAGCATGCCCGATATGTCTACATCGGCTGCTCTCTCCCTACCTACACTAGTGGGAAAATACATGGGACTAGTGTCCTCACTACTGTCTTCCTCACTATCCTCAATAACTGCAACATTAACTACGGTTAACACCCCTTGTTGCACATTATCGGTTCTACTTATATACTCTTTCAGCATATTCGCATGAAAGGTCTTTAACTTTCCGTTTATCTCGATACGGTAATCCATAGTGTTCACTATCCCTCTAACGTAAAACGGACCTTTCCATTGTAATAACAACTTGTTATTGTCGGTCGGGAGTAACAGTAACACCTGGTCATCTATCTTAAACTTCCTAGCTCTAGCTTTCTGGTCATAGTACCGTTTGTACTTGGTACTTGCCTTAACTAACTGACTTCGAGCTGTCTTACAAGTCTCCTCTAGTTTCTCCTTCAGATCTAAAACATACTGATATGTAGTCTTAACCTCATCACTATCTACTTCACCTGCCCACATCTCTCTAAGAATCCTCATGGGACCTCTAACTGACCTACCGTACAATAACTCAAACGGAGAAAATCCTAAACTCTCTTGTGGAACCTCTCTAAATGCAAACAATAAAGCATTGAGATACTTGTCCCAATCTTTGGGTCTCTCGGTACACATACGCCGTAACATTTGCTTTAACGTCCCGTTAAATCGTTCGACTAACCCGTTACACATAGGGTGATATGGTGTTGTCATGATTTGACGCAAAGACAATAACCTGCTTACTTCAGCCATAAGTTCTGACGTAAACTGTGACCCACAATCAGTCAGAATTTCCTCTGGTACACCTAGCCTACTGAACATATCAACTAATGCCTCAGCTACTCTCTCAGTTTCAATTGAGGGCAATGCTACTGCCTCCGGATACCTAGTTGCATAGTCTACCATGGTTAAAATGTACCTATTTTTCCTATCCGACACTGGAAAAATTGGTCCAACTATGTCTACGGCTACCCGCTTAAATGGTGTATCTATCAGTGGCATCTGACCTAAATGTACTTTGGTCACTCGACCTTTTGGTACTGTCCTTTGGCATACATCGCAGGACCTACAATACCTAGTTACATCTCCACTAACGCCTGGCCAATAAAATTCTGCCAATACTCTATCTGACGTTTTCTTTACGCCTAAATGACCTCTCATAATCGACTCATGAGCTACCTTAAGCACTGTCGTTCTATACTGGGTAGGTACCACTAATTGGTGAAACTGTCTACTACCACTATCTTCAAATTCTCTGTACAATAACCTATTCTTATGTACAAACTTACAACTACCGGACCCTTTACACTTCTTTACTACACCATCCTTGGCCTTCACCTTACAAGGACCTAATGACTCGTCTTGAGTTTGTGCTTCTATAAACTCCGCTTTAGATATGTCACCTACGGCTGCAGGAACCTTTAATTTTCTATAAGCCTGAGCTTGCTTCTGAACCTGCGCTCTAGTCTCTACGGCATTACTTATGCTACTTCTAAAATCGGACATTACCGGAAGTGCTGAACCATCTATGTTCCCTATCGTTAAATCATACATCGGGTCATCCATACATAGTGCCTCTGTAGTCCCTTTAAAGAAAGGTGTATCTACATCTATTCTCGCTATTGGCACGTGCTCTACCGACTTATTTAACAACATACACGGTGACTGTTTACCTACCAACTGGTCATCCGTAACTAAACTACGCCTAACTACCACACCTGTACAACCTGTATCCCTCATTACAATTACGTCCGTGCCATTCACTCTACCATCTGCCGTTGGAAGATTTGCATACGGAAAGAGACATGTTCCGATCTTCGCCATTACACCATCCGCTTTAACACAACAGCTACTACTCTCGGTTTAATAACCGGACTATTACTACCTCTGCCTCTACCTCTACCTCGGTTTTGACCACCTCTACCCCTACCAAAATTCCATGGGTTGTTAAAACCTTGGTTCGGACTACCTACATTGTTGTCCCCTCTACTATTGTCACTAAAATTGTCTACGACAGCGGACACTTTAACCGCTTTCCTACACTCATGTGAAGCATGATTCCCATTACAGTGACGACAACGAATAAAAGGTCTACCTATGTTACCACTATTGCTACCTCCTCTAGCACCCATCGAACTACCACCACCTCTATAGTTTCCACTCTGGCCTTTCTGTTTATGATCGTCCCCTTGCCTATCTCTAAAAGTTCTGTCTTTCGACACTACATTATGAGCTCCACCTCTAGCCTCGGCAAACTGATCTGCTTGTGTTGCCATTTCTCCTACACTAGCTAATTTTCTTTCTTTCAGAAATAAGAACAGATCTCTACTACAAACATTGAATAGCTGGTCCCGCAACAAGAAATCTATGAGGCCCTGATAAGTCTGCGCTACCTTCCCTAACTCTAACCACCTATCTAAGTAATTTCTAGATCTACTAATGAACTGAATAAATGACTCGCCTTTCTCAGGCAGACAAGCTCTAAACCGCTTTCTAAAACCTTCTTCAGTTAACTCAAATCTCTTTAAAAGAGCATCCTTTAACTTGTCATAGTCAAGAGCATCTACACTAGGTAATCTAGAAAATACATCTAAGGCCTTGCCTCTCAATAACGCACTTAAATGAACTGCCCACTTATCTTTGGTCCATTCCTGTAACTCAGCATAACGCTCGAACCGTAACAAGTAACTGTCCATGTTATCTTTTATCAGCATCAACGTATGGTAACTTCGAACCTTTTAACTTTCCAGAATAACTATCTTTCCCTTCAGTTTTACTGTCCTTACTATGTGTCTTAGCTGCTTCCAACTCTAAAGCTAACTTATGATCAAACTCCTTTTGCTCCCTTTCCATTATCATCTTAGCCTTAGCTAGTCTACCATCTGTTTCGAACCTCTCATGTTCTAACTCTTGCTTCTCCCTTACTATTCTACTTTCATCATCTCGCGTCTCTTTAGCTAACCTACCTTCTAATTCTAGCTTCTCTTTAGCTAATCTACTTTCTAATTCTAGCTTCTCTTTATCAGCATCTAGCTTCTCTTTATCAGCATCTAACTTCTCTTTAGCTAATCTCTACTTTCTAATTCTAGCTTCTCTTTAGCTAATCTACTTTCTAATTCTAGCTTCTCTTTAGCTAACCTACTTTCGAATTCTAGCCTATCTTTCTCTAATTCTCTTTCCTTAAGTCTAAATTCCCTTTCCCTAGCCTGTTCGTCTTTAACAAAGGTTCTAAGCTCTTCACCAGCATACCCTAACTCCTTACCCATTTCCGTAAGATCCTTTATGGACGTCATGTCTATAGACATTGTGAACTACACACTACAATAATTACAATACACACGTCACTAATAATTCTACTCAACTAACTACTAATGGTAAGTCACTGTGTCCTCAGTAAATACCTGGGCATCATCATAGGACAAGTTACATACACATTTGTAACTAGCGCTAACTACTAACGGTTATGTATAGGTCAAGTATCTAGCTTCCACAAAACATATACCCTACATAAAATATCTTAATTTGATATTGGACATAAACCTTAAACAATCATCGAAATGTGTATAACATGTACATGTATATCTACTTCTCCCCTCAATATAAGTATACTCGAGTGTCACGACATGAGTAGAACGTCTTGTTCGCCAACCTAATTGGATACTATGCGTATATCAAAGGGAGGTAAAACAAACACCCAAATTATTGAGCAAAAGTGCCTCAGACCCACTCGTGTAGACACTGCGACCTCGCGCCAAGGAAAGAACGGACAAAACAACGGTTGGACTCACCCTACCCTTGTCGTGTCTTGACTTGTCTTCCAAGCTGTGGCCGTGATCGTCGACAGTCGCCTTGATGGATCAGAGGGTGGTACACAATTCTAAAATAATAAGTAGAGATTTAGTATATCATAATAAAGATCACTTATTGATTCCTTCCCTCCGTAGTCGCCCAAAATCCCACTTCTGACACCAGTTGTCAACAGGATGACCTTAGTGGTTGGGCTAACTCAGGAAAGAATCAATGACGGTGAATGCATTTACATAAGTTTAATGCAACTTTTAAAATATGTTTAATATATATACAATTATCTAAAAAACAAGCGAATACACAAATGAACTATGAAAAGAATGTTCTACTGAACGTTTAAGACGTTCTTAGTATTGTTATAAATACTGAATGTCTAAGACACTAAAGTGTTGTTTAAAGCTATAACAATGTTGATCTAGCGCGATAACTGTGATGCGCGAGAGCTCATGAAGATGACGATGCGCGAATTCAATGGATGATTGTCATCAAATGCCTTCTGTAAGGGTTGATGACGCGATGCAATGATAGTTAATCTCCACTGAGATTGTGAATGATATTCCTCCAGTGAGGACTGGTAACGGGCCCACCTTGTGTCCCCGGGGGTTGTCGTTAGTAAAACCTGGCTGCCGCAGGTACGGGGACCGTCTCCACCGCTTGTAACGTTAGTTGTGGAAGCTTAGCTCCACTCCTGGATATCCAAACCTAGATGGCTTATATCCTGGGTGGCTTATATCCTGGATGGCTTAGGCTGTAATTATACATACGTTTTAGATGTCGGTTGACAAACATAACAATCTTCATAATTACCATTACCCAAACAAATCATTATTCAATCAATATATGTAAGCTGTACTAATGATGAGTAGCAATGTATACATATTCTACAACGCCATATGTACGCTATGTACGTCGCTGTTAATCAATGCCCCTAATACATGTAATATAAACATGATCAAATTACTCATATATTACACTCACTGAGTTATGCATGCACGCATTTATTCTTGTCACTCATCTCATTGTTAACTAATGTTGACAATCGTGTATTACAATCACCGAGTTATACGCCAAACGTTAACTAATGCACCTAATATCCACTGTTATCAAATTAATATTGTTTTACAATTAATGATCAATTACAATAATTACA